>VOMN01060335.1:0-114762 GCA_014899125.1 Orchestia grillus
TTGCACAGAAAATTCACGTACAGATGCTCAACCGTCAATTACAATGCTTTTTGCGGTGCGATGTTAATTAAATGGACCAGAGCGTCGTCTGACTCAGTATATCAAAATGTCTGGAAGATCTTGAACCCGCCAGTTCCTGAAATATTAAGAATTTGCCTCTCGTCACCGCTAATTAGAGCGACTGACACAATAAAATTAAACTTTTATTTCAAGTGATTCATTAAGGGCACCCAATTTCAATGTTTCGGCACCATAAACCGTCGAAAAACGGTAAGAAAATTAAATTACATATAGAATTTAAATATTTCTGCAACATATACAGTTAGAAACGGTAAAAATAGTCGATGTAACAATCGCGAATAGCACATAAGTGACTGAAGAAGCAGAAGCAGATACGAAACGACGACTTCCCTCACGAGCGAGACTGAAAAGGAAATATGGAGCTGGAGCTGATCCAAGTAAGCCCGCAGCGCCCTACAGCATCAAGCGACGCTGACTTCCATCATTCGCTGGGAATACAACAAGAACAGACAGTTTCATTAAGATAATCGGACAGATGCAGGTGTCACAACTGCAAAGAATTCAACCTCGAGTAGAAAGCAAAGAGAGAAGAAGGTTAATAGAAAAAGTATACGAGCATATCCTAATTGAAGATAACTTCTTTCGGTATCGTTACTGACGATTAAGACTAACTATCACACATGGCTACCGTCCTTAGCGACGCTCTTCTCATACGAACAAAATTATCCAGAAAACGAGACAAATAACGTTGAATATAGAGATACCTAGAGTTAGTATGCCGGCCACAGGATGTACAAGTCAAGCCTGCGTTCAGTGGCAATAACAGCATCAGAAGAGCTGCAATAGTCTGTCAAGGTCAGCGTGGAGCACGGACTACAGCAGCGCTTCGAGTAGGCACCAAAGGCACGCCTCCGGTGTCTTCGTACTGTTACGAGTTTCATTGTTGTAGAGAATAATGAGAGCCGATTGTCGTGGCATAATGCAATTGCCTATTTATACGTTTTTGTCCCTTTCCTCTCCTCGTGCAGGACCATCGAAAAATGTTTAAACTATATCGTAAATAAACATGATGACAATGAAAATCGTGAAACTTGTCCACTCGGTATTTTCACAACTAATTTCATCAAAGAGGCTTACACACCATTTGGGCACAACCTTCAACTTTTGAAGTATTACCTCATTAATATAATGGGAGGTTGTATGAAACGCTTTGGAAAAAAACAGAACCTTGAAAAAAATGAAAAATACAAACTGTGGTTCCGATGCAATTCGACCAACAAATAGGCCCCAAAATATCAAACAAGAGAAGAGAGTCGAGGAAAACAATACTTACTTTGCACCCGAATGAAATCGATAAATGACTCTACCAAACTAGAGGTCGACAACTGATGAATGATAATTTTCAAAGTATACATCATCAATCTTCATTTAGAGAAGCTTTAGGATTCTGCTATACATATCTTGTACAGCTAGTGACAACACAAGTCCGAAATTAACACAACCAATGGACTAGTGCCTAATACAACGAAATACAAGGACTATGGTGTCAACAGTAAAGAAAATGTAATTCGCACACTTAGCTTCTACGGGGCAATTCAACTGAGTGGTCGAGAGAGGAGTTTGAATCGGTCAAGGGGCAACGGGTGGTTAATGTTTCAGTACCTTGGGATCAAATGCATACGTGCAAGTGTCTGCACGCAAGTGTTTGCGTACAAGTGTCTATGCACCGTCAATTACTTACCTCGTATTCCAGTTCAATACTTAGCGTATTGAAAGTTCCTAAATTTAACGGTGTTCAACATCCTACTGTGGGAACGATAGAATCGAGAAAGTTTAGTCTTAACTTCGTATAGTTTTGTCCTCAACTATGACGAATATGCACGAAAGTGCATAAAATATGAACGGCTGTTTACGTAATACTTCTTTCATGTAAAAATAACCTGATCCTTTACGGGTTAACGCAGTTATACTGCGTTCTAAAGGGAACACGACGTTAACGTCATGGCTCATCCAACGGCATGAGAACATGTCGACGACTGACAATCCAAAATAAACAGAAATGTAACAGCGTCGATATCTATTCTATAGAATGGCCCATATTTTTTATAGTTTATATGAATTAAAGCACGCTCTAGTCACACGAGCATGAAATTCATCGTCATTTGCGGAGGGAACGAAACCAGTAAGACAGCTTTTCACAAGCGAAGTGAATTCAAATTCCTGGAGCTCACATGTGCTCAAGCCAATGATTTATATTCGAGTGGTAAAATTATTGACAGGGTGAGTCATTTGGCGAAATTGGTTTTCCGATTCAGATACACAATTTCTGCGCCCCTCTAAAGAAGTAGCACATTAGATTTTAAAAGGACAAATAATAAGCCCATTTGAACCAAAAAAGTGGTGCGAGACTTTTCTTTACATTTTGAATGAAAGGAATCTAACTAGTAAAAATTTTCAATCTTTAACGTGCTTCCAAGAACAAACTTGTGATCATAATAAGAAATGAAAATTTATTAATGAATATTAACGCAGTAATGAATTTTACTTTAGTATTAAACTCGTACGCTTTCAACAGAGGGTTTGGTTTTTGTGGGACACCCTGTATACACTAGCGGAGTCTGTGGAAATTCCACAACCGTGTTTTTAATCGCATGTATGCTTAGAGAATATAAAATTTAGAAAAGTGTGGGTTACATATATTTAACATACGAAGAGCGAACACAATTTTTCAGGAAAGTTTCTGTCCATTAAGTACACACGCGACGTAGGTGATGCAGCCACGATATGCTGCTTGACGTACTTACATGAGGGCAGCCGAGCAGAAAAGAAACAAAGAGCTCGTGAATAAATCGCAAGTGTCCGACGAGTAAAGAGACCACACGACACATCACTGGCAGCCCGCCAGTCGTCGGTTCTGTGTTATTTTCGCGACGATTAAGATAACTCCAACGGTAGCTGCAATTGAACTTACACTGCGGTACTTCAACACCAAAATTCGATAGGTTTACGGACAGGGCATCAAAATTGGCCCCGGAATGAGAAAAAATAAGTTTGAAATTGCACGCTACTTTAAAAACCTAAACTTAATCTTCAACGTGAAGGAATATACCGACAATAAAAACAAGTTAATATACATGAATAGTATATTACTAACACAGAACATTGTACACAGGTTGCCCCAGAGAAACGAGAAGTGTTGAAAAAAAAACAGAAAAACTTCAACAGATTATAGATTATCCGCTAGCTCAAAGCTCCCCATCAACACGGAATGTGATGCAAAGAGAGCGCGAAGAGAATAAGGGACCATTTAGTACGGACTGTGGAAACGTGGAATCTATGTACATGAGTGATCCCACACCGGATTCCTTAAGCATAGACACAGCAAATTAAGAACGAAGAGGAAGAAAAGATAAACAAAAGACAGCAGCAAAGAAGAAAATTGAAAGAAGCAAAGTGGGAAAAAAAGATAGAAGTCTCAAAGGCCTATCTATGGCTGAGGTAACCCAACAGTGCTCCTGGGGGGTCGCTAGTCCCCATAGCAAAGGATAGACAAACCTAACTAACCTAACCCTACTGCCTCTTCTATGACCTCTTAGAGGGAAGAAACTTCAACAACTAATTATTGACAACAATTGAACCACTACGACTTTCCTTTCAACACTTTGCCTCTGGAGGGGTCATATATGGTACACTCGATCTAACCTAGCCTAATGTTACCAAAGCACAATCAGGTATAAATATAAATTTTCGAGTTTTCGTCAAATTTATGTTCATCAATCGAATAAGCTATTTCTGATTAGAAAGAAAATTAACAGCATAACCAAATTTGTGAAATCAAAATCGTTCAATTTTAAATTCACAGAGATATTTGTCGGCATGTAATTTTACTTGTGTGGAGAACCGTAGTCAAAGTGTTAAGTGACAGTAATCCAAATTATCAATATTTGAAAATCGTATCAGATGTATATGTATACAGAACGTGATTTTCAAATATTGATAATTTGGATTTCTGTCTCTTAACTCTTTGACCACTATTATATATATATATATATATATATACATGTATATATATTATGGCTGAGACAACGCAAGTTCCTGTTTTTCTACGTTACCCTGTACTTCCATTACCATACCTACGGCCTCAGTAAATTCCTCTTCTCACTAGCGAGTACCGAACAAATCCAGCAGACGGCCACTGCACAGTATTGATGATCAATAACAGATATTGTCTAACTTGGACCAGCAAGCGGCGCGCCTGCCTCCCTTCCCACAGCATGCCAAGAATCATTCACGCTAGCGTGCATTATTTCCCTAGGACTTCATGTCCGATTCAATACACTTTCACCTAAAGCCATTTTTAGAGGGCAAAAGTGTGAAGCCCAAACGAAAACAATATAACAATTCCAAAGAGCTTTCGACATTTTCCTATCTACCACAGACAATGGTCGCTGACTGCTTAAATGACACGACTGGATGACGATTTTAAATTCAGAACTATGTCCGAAACATTCCAGTACACCATAAATTGTGTGGATAAATCGATGATTTGGCTGCGCGATACTTCAAATGCTTACAACGTTTACCTGTAAGATGAAACCATACAAAACATTAAAATTAGGCAGGGTATACGGGTCAACTAAACGAAGCCAACGTCGATACACCACGGCTACATTATCGCCGACCACACCCCAAACTGCGAGACAACCGTGACAGCTGGAGCGCCGACTTTTCGTTCCGAAATCAATAAGTTTCAGTACGTGTAATGGCATGAAGAATGCGGAACTTGCCACCTAAAAAAGTGTGGTGCTGTCTAGCACTGCACAGGTATAGAAATTAAACAATTAAATTTCTCTTGAAGCTTGTGTCATGCATTCATAACCTAAATGAAGAACAAAACCAAGGCGTGATTGTCCACGTCGATTTAGAAAGCAGTTTTGTACCCTCACCAGAATTGCAATGAGTATCAACTTTCCAGCGTTTCATTTCAGCTAATGTAAGAGATGCACAGCCGCTGCTGCGTCGAACCCGCGTTAATATGACGCACTGCAACCTGAGTTGCGAGTAGAATACTAACTGTCACATAGAACTTAACCACGAGACGAGAGAAACGAGTTGGATCCTCGCGTTTACGTTTTCACAACCTATTGCGTATATGTATATTTGGTTAATTTCTACATTAATACCTCCATCACAAAAACGTATTGGATGTAACTTCTCTAGTGTATTTGTACTCGTTTGTTGCGAATATGAATGTGAACCTCAGCGCAAATAAATATATTTTGAGCTAATAATGATTTTATAGCACGTTTTCTCACCCGCGATAGCCCTCCTATATTTATATGTAAAAGAACCTTTCCTAACCTAACAACTTTGATGAACCTGATTATCCTCTGTTCACTACCGTTTGTAATTCCAAAAAATGCCAAGAAAAATGTCACAGCGTTACCAGAATTTTCGTACTGAGATCTTAGCGTAAAAATTACACGAACCTTTTAAAAGGTTGACACAGGAAAACTCTTGAAGAACTTTAACCAAAAAACTTACAACTTCATCAACAAAGCGACTGTGTACAAGATTAGAAAAACAAGCCTAGGATAGTTCAATAAGTTTAATAAGGAGTTTCACAGATAAAACAAGATGAAAATGAAGGTTCCAGTAACACCTATTCAAACATCAGTTTAAATGACAATACTCCATAAGTTGAAATCTATCTACAGAATTCGTAAGAGCATGTGAGAATAAAATAACAGCCCACGGTATATTAAATTCTAATGGATTAAATGAATTCAAGTGTCATATTTGAAGACTAACTCAGTGCTTATTTGACATTTGTGCATCTGTATGCGCTTCAGCGAGACATTTTGTAATTTGAATTATATGCTAAATTTGCTCAATTCAAAGGAAAATTAAGCAACTGTTACACTATGTATGCTTCAATTCTTTAAAATTGCTTCAAAGTGTTTCAATTTATCTTATTTCTGAGCGTTCGAAGAACTTATCTAGCCCTGGACAATTAACTCCAGGATCTAACCGGTAAAGCTACTATATCGTTACTAGCTTCACAATAAATCAACTTAATACAAAGAGCAGAAGCAAAGCGTAGAATAGAAAGATAACTGATAAGAAAACACCCGTGCAATTTTTGGACAAAAGAAAATGAGCAACTCCAAAACCGCAACAGCGTTACCACCAATCCATACCAGTACGGCCGACCCATCTCCCATTTGATACTTGACTTACAACTGAGGAATGAGTCCTTCCCATGCGGCGAATTTGAAAAAAAAAACACATAGCTGATTTTCCAGCTTCCAGAACAAGAGGTAATTAAACTGACACAGAGCAACAAAACTTACAGGGCTGAATTATAGAACGAAGGCTCGGCCCAGCTTCGCCTGACGTTGCTGTAGAACCGTCAGCTGAACCATTGAGAGCTGTCTTTCCAGCAGCGGCCATGCTATCTCCTTCCATTATAAAGGTGTACACAGCTCAATGCACTATGAATGAACCACTTGGGACACTTTTTATAATTATTAGCTTTCACTAGCACAGTTGACGAAATGATGGAACAAAATTGAAAAAAGAGCGACGGTACAGAATTGAGCGTCACGTCCAAACGCACCCACCCTCACAAAGGCTCGCCCTAGAATGGAAGTGCTTCAGCTTCAAACTCGGCAGCGCCGATGTTGCCGAGAATGTCCACAGATGGCGCAGCGTGGCCCTTGTGGATGCGCGTGGAACTAGGAAAAGGCGAGCTCAGATTTTCCCATCCACTACGACAGGAAGTTAGTTCAACATTATCACTGCAGGTTCGCGTATTGTGGAATATTTTATAATTTTCGCTGTAAACATCTAACTAAAATAAATAACAATACACTAACCACTACAGCACATATCGGAATTAAAATATTACAAAATAAAAAATTGCCCCTTACTTTCTCTTTCTTTTTCTCCCCCTTTAGGAACTTCTACGATTAAACAAAACACAAGTTTGCAACTGAAAGAATGCGATGTGTAACAAGCAGACACCCGTTCCTTTGCGTTGAAATTTTCTACGCTATTTCCATTTGGATAACATACTGATGAATTATTCAGGTTTATTCTAAAAACCATTTGAAGAACATTTAGGGAGTGGTACTTCTAGGATATCCATTCAGCATTACAGACTATTACTATGACTACCCTGACATTAGCAATGCATACCTATTTTATTCCGGCACAGCGAAGAGAAGGAATGTACGTACGCACATAGTAGGCTGAGCACGGCGATTGCAGAGCAAAGTGCACTTCCTCCTAGTTTATTAGCTCTGATAAGATACTTCTAATTATTGTGAGGCTAAAGCATGCTACTTTCAAGTCTGCTATTGGGCATAAAATGCAATACAACCTCGATGGCTCTTAGCGCCTGCTGACGTAATTATAGCTCATGTTTCATCAACACTGACATGATCACAGTGAGAGAATATCCGCTTCATATTCTAAGTTTAACTTTACGGCACTGCTGATCTAAACTTAGATTCTATCCTGAATTTCGTCACTAAACAGCATTTCAACGATTATTAAATATATTTCAAATATCTGAATGAGTACGAAGTTCACAAAATGATTCGAATCTTTCCGCAAAATGATTAGAGAACAAACACAGAGGACAATCATCGGAAAGTGATAGGCTGTTATTACAGTCATGGAGGAATATATATCGAAAATTTGCGAATGCAGCTAAACTAAAACAATAAGGAAAACATAAGTTGAGGGCTGTATTCCATGAAGTCCATCGATTTGTAGTCATGGAATAAAATATTTCTAAATCTAATGTAATCAAGCGCGATACAAACGTCTGGTATGCGACATTCGGTATGATGAAAACATAAAAAATGTTACTTTAATTATTATTAGGAAGAGTAACAATTCTTTCTGTGTAAAAGTTGCACCAGTTGAACTGCGAAGACTCGATAGCGGCAAAAACAATTCCATTCCATTGATATTTACATCGTGCATGTCATTTTTACACAAAAATACATCGATTCGTAATGGGCGGAACAAAGGCACATTGAAATCTTCGGGTAACAAGAAAATTGCCTGCTTGACATCCTCAACTGATGTGTGCAACTAACACGATCAATCTGCATGTAGCATTATTCTTCAGCAAAACGCTTGATCAAACAGAAAAACAAGCATATTTTACTGTTCAACTACACAGCAAAATGTGTCGTTGATTAAGGGAAATATTTATTAAGAACAGAAGTGATACAAAGATACACGGAATATATAATTTGTTCAGGGACAATGATTGTTAAAATCGAGGTATACAAGGTGTTAGAGAAAAAGAGGTAGAAAATTTCACACTTACCGGAAGTGGCAAACTAAACACTTTGGCTTCTATGAAACCTTGCAAAAAAAATGTTTTTGAGATATTAGCTGTTTAATATTTGAAAGGATATTTGAAAACAAAATTGCCCCCAAATAGTTTATTTATACATTTACTCCACATAAATTCTTCAGCGTTTCTTGGCCGCCGAAATCTCCCGATATGACTCAACTCAATTTCTTTTTATGGATACATATGAAAAGCTTTGTTTGTTCAACACATGAGGGATCAGAGGAAGATCTCGTGGCAAGAATTGCAGTGGCTTCTGGCAATATTTATGATACGCCAGGCCTTTTCCACAATATCCGGCAGTCCTGAAATCAAAGATATCACTAGTGTATCGACGTGGGCTACATATGAGCAGCCAAGTGACAATTTTTTATTGTGCCGCAGAAAAATACATCTCACTTCCGAACACTCAAGACAAGACATCCTGATGTTTAAAATTCCTTCTCCGGGTAAGAACTGAATTTCTAATAGGATTTAATGACACCGATGCCATCATTGGCCAATTTTCAGCCAATGAAATCTAGGTGGAAGGTAATATCTCAAGTTTTTAACAGACATCGTGCTTGAGCTTCATTAACTATGCTGGTGTAATTTAAATAGAATTTCACAGCTAATAGATGGTGCTTCCAGTCATCGAAAAGCCTATCAAAAACAAATACTCGCAGCATTCTCAATGGTGAATTTAATTCGACAAAATGCATCACACACCTTCAGGAACTGGAGCCAATCATAAAATATGATTATTCAGCTTGTGAATTTGAAAAAAATTTATTCGATTCCACCGCACACCACCAAAGAGAAATTTGATAACCGCGTTTTGCTCTCTAGATGCAGAAGATCCAGTAAAAACGGTTCATGACTAATTGTTTCCTTCAATTGATATCGAACGTCATAATACGTGCTCTCAACTCATGACTAAATTAATACGCATCGTATCATTGAAGTGTCAGCTTTCTTACAGAATATGAATATCCTAATTCTATTTCACCGACCGCAAACTTCAACTATTAGCAAACCTGTGTAGGGAACGATGATAAATAATAAAAACAGGGACTCTGAAAATGTCCATTTTTCCTTAAATTTCTCGTCCAGTGTGAGAAAGATGTGACTTTATTTCCCTTGCATTAAAAGTGACGATGAATCGACGACATCCGGGCTGCTAGCCAAGTGAAAACGGTAATTAAAAAGTAGCAACCCTTCAAAATTGCACACACTTCACTTCAAACATGAAACAAACCCGTTTAGCGAATTCCACCAAGTTCGATTGACACTAATTGAACAAAATGAGCTTCAGCTAATGACTAGTCACAAAAGTGAACTGAACGTGGGGACGAATATTCGGGTTGGACTATATCACATAATGAACCAAAAGCTACTGTCAGAAATTGTCTGCAAAATTAGGGCAAAATCATCCATCTACGTTTTCGTACAAAAATACACGACAAAAATTAGATAAAATTCTCATTTAAAGTCTAGTTTCTACCAAAAATATATGACATGATAGGTGGAGAGTTTTTAGGAAATTTCTTCGCACATCACGTCGAAATGATTTTATTGGGATGTAAAAACACGTTGAAACTTTTTTAAACGTTTATGGAAAGGAAAAATTCTCATGCACAGTCCTCACGCCTTTCTCCGTTGCTATACATACATGTGACCGAGGCATGGTTAGTCTGCTATAATCCATTGGGGAGTAAATAACTGATAAAGCACAGAATAATTGCAGACCTTGGATACCTTGAAGATGTTTGAGCTTGAGCCTTCACGCTCGGGCCACATTGGGGTGCCGCCGCTTCTGAGTAGAAGCAGAAGTAGAAGATATCACTGACGAAAAAGGGCGTGACTAATAATCGTATTCCACTGAAAATAAATGAGCCTCATTACAATGAGATAAATGAATCATTCGAATTTATATCCAGCGGAATTCCTAGTTGCTTATTTTCATTCCGTGTGATTTCATGAATTTGAAGTTATAGTGAACGGCAAAAAGATATTTCAAAAAGTTTGTATGATTCGATCAACTAACCGATGATATGGCCATAAAAAGCACAGGCGTAAAATGAACATATGCAAGAAATAAAAATATTTTCTCCGCCCTGGTAGACCAATAAATATTAAACTGCGAGAGGAAAGAGGAGGAAACATTTGCGTCGTCCGTGCCCAAAACTGTTGGGCGGAGTTTGGGGACGCTGGATAGGGCGAGCATCTACGCACACAAGCGAAGTTCACGCCTCGAATGTGTGCCTCGTACACGAATCACGAGAGGTGTAATCAAAAATACAGAAATGTGTATCTAGTTAACTGAATCCTCTGCCGCCCGTAAATTTCCGCCCAAAAATCCACCATGGGTGTGGCAACCTACCAGGCCAACGCCGGCTCGACCTCATAAGTTACGTTGAGTGTTCTATCAGATCATTTTCTTCTACTCAACTTTCCCTTCTACATTCCAGGATGTTTAGGTTGTTTTGATTATGTGTTCAAATTTGTCTAGCTCTATATACAGCCTGCCAAGCGAGTTAGAATTCCCATATTACTTGTTCCATAAGGTTAGCATTATTTCATTAAATTATAAAAAAGTAATTGCGCGTAACAACCTGAGTTCTATTTGGTAAATACCTGGCAGAGTATTGAAAAGCTCCAAATCCCGGAATTTACGATATCATAAAACGAAAGATTATGCGAGAATAAGTATAAAAATTGACCTCAATCCAGCATGTCTAGCTTCCACGTTACGCTAACCATTACATTCACATTATTTGGCCAACTTCAGGTCATTTTCGAGAAGATAAATAAGACCTGAAAAATCATTAATAAATGACCGATTAAAATAATGAACGGTATCACGCTGAATAAAATAATTTCTTGGATAAATTCAAGAGGTGGCAGATCATGAATAACTTGATTTTAATGAAAACTACGAGTTTGCACGGAAAATAATGCGAACTCGGATTGAACTGAAAAAATGCATCACGTATTTAGTTTACAGTGTAGCATCGCAACACACATTTACCAACCCCAATCTATGACCAAAACACCGATATAAATTCGAACATCGATAACAAAAAGTTTTAGCCTCGAGATCAGCTTTATTCAACATTACTTTGACTGTGAAAGGCCTCACCTTATGTTGCTTATCGTATAGTATTCCGGAGAATCCAGAAGAATGATATTTATTATATAATCCTTTAGAGTTTAGAGGATATAAATAATTGTTAATAATATTCATAAGCCCTAAATTGCATTGAGTCAAACATGACAATAACTTAATGTAAAATGTTAGTTTAAAGTTTATGACTTGCTGAAAAAACGAATAATCGCTCAAAGACACGAAGTAAACGTATAGCATCGATCCAGCAGGCTAGGTTACAAATGCTGAGAAAATACCCTTGAGATATAACTCGAGGTAAAATTTCGAAATATTTTGATGAATTTCCAAGCGAAGGACTATTGAAAAATATTTGACATTTTCAAACGATCGATATACAATACATGGCTAAACAACAGGAGCACGGGAGTGTGAAAGACGAAAATGTCCTACTGCTTGCTGAGCGAAACACTAGGGTTAGACTCAGAGCGACTCGAGCAGCCATGTGGCCAGCTGGCTGCATGGCGGCTCTACCATTTAACTATTCGTCAAGAAAAAACTTTTTAGGGTTCTAATTACTACAAATTTAGCTGAAGTGAAAACTTCATACGAAAACTTATAATATACTATCTTTGTATATAAAATAATATAGATTTGGAAATTATTGCATGGCTTTAACTACATAGGAAATTATACGAGGCGGCAGTTGGCTTAGCAAGCATGGCGGAGAGGACTGGCTGAGGGGAAGGGATGTCAGCCGGTCGATCACGTGGCTCCTCCGTAGCTCATCCAGGAAAATTGTGTGACACTCCGCCTTCCAACGCTGTACTCATGACTCAACTCACTAGAGTGACTAGACCGCCGCTGACTCACTGGTCATGTAAAATTCCAGCGATGATGGCTCTAGCTCTACAATGGTCGACGTCTTACAACAAAAGTTCACGTCTACAACATGATAAACTTTGGTAAAAGGAGGTTAAGAGAAAGCTCTGAGGTCATGTGACTGTAAATTTTTGAGAATTCAAAAACGAAGAATTATGCTATTTTCACGACAGGTGATTATAAGTGTCGGCTAATTAATTATAATTTCAAGAATGATTAATATTAACGATGATTCTATAACATATTATAAAAATGAACATTTCATTCGTTTAATCAAGAAGAATGTCATTTCGGTAGTACACAATACATGAATTCGATTAGATAAATCATTTTGATTTGCCCTTTGAAAGAAGACAGAAAACGTTAAACCGAATCGTTTTCTGTACAGTTTCGCATGAGCAACCTAACATCCAACCCCAAGGCAAACAGTGCTTCAGTTTGCATTGCAACTCATCGCTACATGGGTATGTTTATGCAAGCTTACACAGATGCTTCTGGAAATTTCAGAGCTTAGATTTACGACTCAACAAAATTGAAGATCTTGCTACTGTGATGATACGTATGGAGGAAACTCCCTATTCTGAGTTTTAAATCCATTTTCCTGTTTCTAAAATAGCAGAATACATTACATGGCTGGTTCTGTCGTGTTATGACTAGGCGATGCAGAATTTCGAGTTTCAAAATGCTGAATTTTTCCCCATCGCATATCTCTTAGAACACTACCTACTCTAATAGGTAGAATATTTGTGTAATGATACCTTCAATCATATCAATTTCACGGAAAAATATCCGTACATTTTTACTCAAGCACGCCAGTTGACGTCACGGGAGCAGCGAGTCAGAGAGCAGTGAGGAGAGAGACGAAGGAAAAGAGAGAATCCCAGACTGGCACACACCTCGCTTCCCCATCCCACCCCACCCCAACTGTCTGGAGGCAGCGAGGCTTACAGGCTTTTTCATTTGACAGCTCCCACTCCCACTGTAACAGCGTTTACAGCCAGGTCCCGGTTTCCACCTCATGAACCCGGTTACCCTCATGATAGAGTGACAGAACGAACACACCTATGGATGGAGGAAATATCGGACCTCAACTTTCATTTCTCCTTGTACTCTTGTTCTTCCTTATGAGACAACTTCAAAGACCTCGCTCTCATCGACTGCTTTGCAGTGTATTGACTTTTCCAGCACCATGACACGCATGAACTACCTAAATATCTACACTGGAACCATTGCACCACATTCATCAAGGAACAAAGTACACACGTAACCATTTTTTCTCCGTACTTCCTATACAAAGTTACTTACTAACAAGCATGAACCAAAAATATCACACGCATCCATAGTGTTTTTTTCTCGCAAGCGGGGTACTTGAGAGTTAAAACCTACGATTTTCGTAAGCAAAGAAGTATGAGCAATACGATCAGCTTCATCGGTCAGGCAGAGAGTTCCTTTGTGTCTCCTCGACCATCTCGAGATATGGCGTACAAGCTCCCTGTCCGTCACGCTATTCATTACCTATACGTTTCGTCGTTTATATTTTTCACGTGCCACAGAGAAGAAAAAGAAACGAAAATGATGCTTGAATTTTATTTTTCTATTTTAAGAAAAACGATTTGTAGACAGGAATTCGTTGCCTCCCGAAAACAGTGAGCTATATTATTGAATATTTATTTACTTACATACACTACGAATGTCGAACTGGCGGTCCAGTAAGAAACTTCAAACAACGTAAGAAACTTCATTGTGAACAAATTAGCAAGTCTTTTACATTGAAAAAATTCTGTCCAGACGAAGTCCAAATTCAGAATTGGAAATTTGTCTTCATTTTTTTTGTGGGCTAAATGAGTATAAGCTGATGAACACTGAACTTTGAGTCGAGGGTAGCTCAACTCAAAATCCAACTCAAAGTTGAGCTGGGCAACTCAACTACAAGATAAGGTTGACAAATTGGGGTCTATTTAAGACAATTGATTTGAAATGAGCGCTGCAGCTGCAAGTTGTAAATGATTTCAATACGAAAATGTTTTGGAAGAAGATTACAAACCATAAACTTGCATGTTCTGTCAAGAATGAGACATAGTTACAGACTGCAAATTCACGTAAATCTTCACTAACTGTATGAGAGGAATGAAACTCGATGAAAATGAACCGCCGCAAAATTTTAGCGTTCTGATTGTTGAGCTGAGATATCCTCTCGGGACTCGCAGACAGCACCAGACACTGCCCAGGTAGGTGTGAAGGGCGAGCGTCGTCAGCTTACCGACGAGCTATTTCCGTCGTAGGATTTGCTGCCCTCGCCCACTACCGTCTTAACACCAGTTGTTACTAAGCACTACGCAGGTTGAGGGGTAATGGAGATAACCAAGGACAACACCAGTTTAGGCAAATTACCTTCACCGTAGTAAATATGAGGATTTCAAGCAAATTTACTCGCCTGTGCGCATGCAATTCGCAAGTAAATTAACCTACTTGTGTCAATATAGAGTATGATTAAGCAACTGTACGATGAGATTATTTAACAGTGCAATTCAGCTCTCTATAAATAGTTCAGTTATTGGTAGGTTCTTGGGTAGGTACATTAATGAAACCACAATGAAGTTGTATCGATGAAATTGATACATTACACGAAAAACGTAAGCACACAGAAATGAATTCTCTAGAGCTGCCTGAGCCATCAGCCCGGTATACAAATCCAAAAATACGATTGTAGCTACACCGATTCAAAGTAAATTTAATTTGTACATTACTTATGTTCAAATATCCTTAAATTACGACCACAAGCACGTAGGATATTAAAAAGAGACATCATGAAGGACATCTTTCGATTTAACATTCCACAGCCAAAGGAAAAAGTACAAGAAGAGTGTTGCGTAGGCAGACACTGACTGCTTGGATTTCCGGTAAAAGTCACAGCTAAAGTGGAGTGCAATCTCAAGTCGTGGTGGTATAGAAGGTCAGACAGCAAGTCAAGAACAGCAACAATTAAGCGTTTAATGCTACTGCTGTTGCTAAAAGATAAATGCAGCAGTTACAGTGACAAGCATAATGTGCAAAGTTTAACGATAGGTGGTAAAATTACATTCGATCCTATTAAAATGTCAATCATTTTAAAATGAGACGTCGCTATTTGATGCCATGTGTTCCTGAAAACTACTACTTCATCTAAATTAAAAAGTACAATTTTGCAATAAATCATAAGATAAAAGAATTACTCTCGTGCCTACAAAATAATCACACGTGAGGCAGGGGAAAGGACAGTTGATAGAGTTGAAAATAAATAAGAAAATGACGAATAATTAGAAATAAATATTTCTTCATTTCATTTACGTCTGTATTCAAACACGCTTATGAACTGGACTTGTTTCACATCAGAATCATCAAAGTTAGAATTAACATGAGACGATTATATGATAATTGCTTATAGCAAACCTCGTAATCGAAGAAGGTATCTCTAGCGCAAGATGCAGGACGAATGGAAACCGTAACTGCACATCTCTTCTGGAGCAGTTGCATACTACTCGGCGAGTGACACTAGAAAAACGCAGTTTCTAGACACACAAACAAAATTGCCGGTGTTAACTAAACCATAAAGCACAGCCCAGCTGCTTACAGGTGAAGGCAAGTTTTTATTTTCATTATTTTTGATTAACCTGTAATAAGGAGCCTACCATATAAAATTTTCACGAGTTATGACAAGTTTCAAGTAGAAAATTTCCATAAATAAACTGGGTTAAACAAGAACTGCATATATCCTGTAGTGATGCATCACGATGATAGATTAACCGCATGACTTTCAGAGCACTCTGGAGCTCAGTACAGAGCTTCCATGCAGGTCTACGGCCTCCCAGAACTCTCCCTGAATGCCGAGGCCACACCGGCATTCAGAAGAGCAGTGGAGGTCACATCGAGTTTCCAACGGACTCGCAAGCCTTTAACGTTTCGAGAACTGACTTACTTCCAGTCTTTGAAAATTGTTATAAGATGTGACAAGAAGTAAAACAGGAACTCGTGCTAATGAAACACTGCCTCTGGAGCAAAGTCCACAAGAATGACTAACGTACAAGAATGACTCCCCCCCTTCCAAGATGAGTGACTCATGCATTGTTGCTAGTGGCGTGAAAAGTGAATCAACTTATCTTTCTTGGAAATACTTTTTTAAACGCTAAAACGTTTTAATCGCTCGAATGATATGAATTGAATTTCATTTTCTCGTCCATTTTTGTTGATAGTAGAGATATTTTTGTTCACGGTTGGATTTTTTCAACTGCACTTGTATTGCTATGGATTATTTCCAAAGCCACCTCCACTGAGCGTCCTCAGACTTTGCGAAGTTAATAGAGGTTTCCATAATTTTGGTGTAGACTATGTCTAACACAAGCAAACAAATGCATATTTCAGTAAGATCACTAAACTAGAAAGTACTCAAGAATTTGAAATAAATATCAGGTCATCCCATAAGTTCTGTCCGAATTGTGAATTAATAAAACAAGTGGCTAAATGTTATGTGTAATTAAATATTTAATGATTAAAGTACTCTTTCTGAAGTTATCTATGACTCCCTTCATCTATTAAAAAGCTTATTAACACTATTATTGTAAAATTCTGTTGGTTTTGATTTGAAGAACTTTCAAATATCAGTTTTAACCTGATGAAATATCACTCCTTTTCAATTCACGAGAGCAGTTTTTTTCCTGAAAGTTTGATTCAAACACCCTAATTGCGGACAGTAGATTTGAGCATTAATTACTGCATTAGGTGGTAACAATTCAAAGTGGATTATTCCTTGGCNTTTTGAAGACAACGATGAACAGTTGTATGGTTTGAATTAAGATTAACTGCCAATTCCTCAACTGATAAAGCAGGATTTCCTCTATGGGTTACTGCAAGAAGCTTATCATCAAACTCAACTGGACGTCCGGTCCGATCTTTATCTTCGAGGGTGAAATCTCCGCTTCTGAATTTCGCAAATCATCTTCTGCATGTTCTTTCATTCACACATTTCTCTCCATAAACTGAGTGAATGTCTCTAGCCGCTTCGGCTGCTGAGTTTCCTTCCTTGAACTCATAAAACATTATGTGCCTCAAATGTTTCTTGGGTAATCGCATGTTAGCAGGAGGTTAATCAAGCAAATTATAATTTTATTGTTCTATAAAATAAAATTGGATTAGTTTAATAAATACATCTAAACATAAAAATAAACTTCAGATCCATTAGATATTATACAGGGTATCTCAAAAAATTTAACCCAGTTTCAAATAACTATAACTCAAAAGCTATTGAAGTTACAAAAATTTAAAAAGTTGCAAAATGTTCATCAAATATTCTACAGCTAAGTGGATAAATTTAAGGAAAATGGATTTCAGCGTATTTTTTCAGGATTATTTTTAAAAACTAACACCGAAAATCTGTTTACGAAGCTAGTTTAAATACTAATTTTATAAATGTTGAAAAAATATGTTAAATAACTTCCAACTCTTCATTAGTAATAACCTTACATAAATAAAAAAAATGCGGCAATTTTACTTTGATTTTTAGTTCCCCTCGTGGTGGACTCCGTTTCTTTCAACACACAGTTGCATTCTCTTTCTCATTCCAGTCATCACTCGTCTGATTACTTCACAACGATGAATGTTCTTTGCTCTTTTGTCAGTTGCATCTTGAGGGCTCATTGAAGGATAAAAAGAATAACAATACCATCATGACACTGTCGTTTTGTAATATATTACAAAACCGTATCTATGATACAACAAAAATAATCTGTGGAATGCGCAGTGTAACTATCTATGAAATTAATATTTAAACTAGCTTGCGCAAACAGGTTTTCGGTGTTTGTTTCTAAAATAATCCTTAAAAATACGCTCATATCTATTTTTCTTAAATTTCTCCACATAGCTCTTGAATATTTGATGAACAATGTGCAACTTTTTAAATTTTTGTAACCTTAATAGTTTTTGAGTTATAGTTATTTGAAAATGGGTTAACTTTTTTGAGATTCCTTGTAAAATATTCTTTAAATTTTATTCAATTTAAAAAAGTTAAAATTCAGACAGAACTTATGGGATAACCTGATAGTTCAAAAAACTATTCGCTTCATTTTTATTCTGTTTTAACTATATTCATTGTTGAGCTGAGCGTTTTTCAACAAACGCTAAACGTTTTGATAAATTATCTGCAAAAATATTTACACGTAATTACTCTACTGAAGGCTTTCAGAAACACGTTTGCCCCGGAAAGGCAAACAATAAGATGCATTTGCTACTATAAACTTAAGTTGAAGTTTTAGAAAAATTAGCAATATCATCTTTTCACTGCACCACGGCATGTATCTGTGATACCATCTGACATAAAAGAACGTGATGATTATGTAAATCTCACTATCTAAATCTATCTATCTATATAATACTAAAACTCTGGTCGTCTTGCTTGTTTGCTTGAAACCGTGCGCACGTTTGTCTGTCGAATCTGAGATATTCGAAATTTATACTCTTCGTTTAATCTTGTATTGTGGATACCGATTTAACTGCACAGGATATATTTTTCTTGATACGGTTTGATTTTGATAGATTTTATTTGACCCAACGGGTCATGAGTAGTCTAGTAATCTCATAAAACTGTGGAAATAAATATTTTCGAACACATCATTCGTGAAAATATTTATTTCCACAGAGAATCTATGAAAATGATGTTGGGTGCAGGTTTTTGAACGTACTGAAAATTGGCGAAAAAACCGCATCACGAATCGTAGGCATAGAAGTTATAATTTTTCATCTATCAGAACGAGTGAAAAGTCGACACATGTAAACCAAAGAGTTAATACTTAGATTTCATTAACAGATTCCGGAACTGGAACACTCGCCTCACCATCAAGAGTTCCTCCTCCCCCCACCGCGCGGAGGCCAAGGACCACATCCCTGAGGAAGAGCGCCGTTTCTGCGCATCGCCTTCTCCAACAGAGGAGCAGCTATCTTCTTCCACTAAACTTACTTCTACATCTCCGGCAGAGAAACTTGAGAATGCAACTCGCCACACGAAATAATTTGTCTCTCATGAACTGTCCCTGCCTTTATCATGACAGAAGTCAAATAGATTTCAGTTCACATGCGTGGTAATGCCTCCACTTCAGCAAATGTCTTAACGTTCCGCCAAGAGAAATTCTCAGTTCTTACCGCCGCCGAGAAAATTTTCTCTTTAATAAAGTTCAATGCTTTTCTCTGATAGGCTATTTGAAACTGATAAATAATCCATCGATAAAATAGATGTATAAGGTATCAAAGTAGCATTTTGTCTGTCGACAAGGACATAGAGCAACAATAACAAAAAATATTTTCTGCTAGTCACACTACCGGCGCTGTACAAAATAATCGTATACGCGGATACCAATTCTAAACTCAGAATTGCGGTAGCAAGTCAGGATTCGAAGCTGCAACCGTCATTTCTGTTGTTATGCTTTTCAAGAGGTCGAGTTTAATTGGAAGGGGGTAAGAAAGATATCTATGCAGGTCTATCGGTATCACAGGTTGCACATTGTACCGACCAACTGCGCGCTCATGTCTATTTTAGCTGGGTGTCTTTTGCCAGCGACAGAAGCTGTTCTCGTGGCTGCCCCAAAGACAGAAAGAGGAAAGATTGATAGCTGTTCTTGTGGCTGCGCCAAAGACACAAGGAGGAAAGATTGATAGCTGTTCTCGTGGCTGCGCCAAAGGCACAAGAGGAAACATTGATAGCTGTTCTCGTGGCTGCGTCAAAGACACATGAAGGGAAGATTGGTAGCTGTTCTCGTGGCTGCGCCAAAGACACATGAAGGGAAGATTGGTAGCTGTAGTGGAAGCATTACCAAAGACACGAGAAGAGTTGTCCTCGTGGCTGTGCCAAAAACACTGAAAGTTTGATAGGAAGTTTGATATTGATAGCTCATAAGTTTACTCATAGTTAAAAAAGACTTTTTTCCTTGTCAATTAACCCTTTACACCCTCATGTGACATACTTCACATGCAACTTTTATGTTTATACTACGGTGGGGCCTCGGTTCACGAGTTTAATTGATTCTGTGACCTCATTCGTGATCCGAAGTGTTCTTGTACATTTTCAATTTTTCCCATTTAAATGTATGTTAATATAATTAATCTGTTCCACCACCGAGAGAATTTTTCAATTTTTTATGGGCCTGCGTGAAGCTTCCTTTAGCTTATCTGACTTTGATAAGATGACACATGTCATAAATTTAGCCTTGTCGTGCTGCTTAGCTAGATCAGAAATACGAACACCAGTGTCATATTTAATCATTCCTTCCTTCTTCAATTCTATTGAAATACGTTTAGGGTTCTTGACACCAATATTACAAAAACATTTGATTTTTGAGAGAAACAAAACAAGGGTTAGTTAAATGCAAAGAAAAATAATTCATTCAGACCTCAATTGACACACGCACACACCAAACAAAGCCATGTTGGTTCACTGTCAAAATTGAATTCACAGCGTAGAGGGTTTACGCGTATGACAAATACAATTGCCCATCTTGCAATGAATCGCTTCTTGAGAAGTGAGTATGTTCTGGTAAGTAGGGTGTAAACTGCGTACACAGAAAATCTGAGTGTTTATACGAAAATAACATTCAGTTTTGGACTCGCAAAAATCTCTTTTTATGTGTGTCAAAGTTAAATGAAGTACAATTAGAGGTTTGCCTTCAAAAGGATATGAATGAATGACTCGGCGCTTCATAAGTTCCGTGAAACCTAGATATTTTTAACGGCACTACTCCTAACGGGAGGATAACGATGGAGACCGTCATTCACAATATACTTCTGGTTAAGAATACTCATACTTGTTGTAGTGTCTGTTTCCGTAGAGCCATATTATCGATGAAATGGTCTGAGTGTTTTAGCTCAGATGTGTTATAAGCAGATAACAAGAAACCGAAGAAAATGATTTTTGCAATATAATGTAGTATAATCTGATAAGTTTGCGAAATTTGAGGTGAGAGTAGCTTCAAACTTTGCTTATTACCTGTAGAGGCTGCATGAAACCCGACACACGAAAGGAAGAAACAAAGAAAAATCGTTTATACCGAAGTCAGTCACATACAAAGTATACAACATTCGGTTTTCCAACTAGTAAAATTACAGCCTTAAAATTAAAACAAGAAAGTGTCGATGGAACTTCTAATTGGGATGTGCATAACTACAATCTTAAAATTACGTGTGTAAGTCCCGACGACGTGCAAGTACCGTGAAGAAAACAACTTCATCAAACGGAATGAGCTGTGTAGCAAAATATTCCAGTGTTCCTACCGTCACATCTTTCCTAAACATCTGCAATAGCCTCAAATTATATAAAACTTTAACTACCCAATCGCTGCCGGATTGTATATTATCGAAGGGGNGGGGGTTAGGGCTTGCCAAAAAGTTAGACTGTTGAGTCACGTAATGTATTTCAAGTGGGGATGGAAGATACAGCGCCCAATATGAATTTTCTGAATTTCAGTTCGGGCTGTAAGCTTAAAGCTCTACCGACCGAATGAATTATTAATCATTTACACAGGTATGATCAGTTTCTGTATGCTGCATGTAATCAATTTATCAATGTAACTCAGTGTCTTCCTTCTCAAAAGAAAATACACGACTGACTATAGTGACTATAATAGTGTCCTTATTGTGTGCTATTAATGATTGGCCCTATAATTGTAGTAAAATATATGTTTGTTATAGTTAATAGCTGTTTAATTTCCATTTTTTAAAGGCTTGGAATGATAATACATATTTAAGGAGATAGATGAAACGTATTAAAAGAAAGTACACAACACTACGGTACATAAAAGAAAATGCTGTAAAACCATCAGATAACCATATTTAAAGCGTACGCACTCTGCATGTCATTGAGAGAAGGCTTTGTTTTACGGCCGAATCGAAATTCTGAAACACGGACATTTTGATTATTCGTAATAAAGGCTAGACTTCAAATTCGTCAATAGTAATATTTCGTTCACAGCGATCCCACTAACAATGCTACTCGATGCTGGAGTGGATGGGAGGTCCAGGGAAATTTCCTATCCGATAATTGCGACCGGTGTACTCGGCAACTCTCACGAAAAGGTCTAGATGGGTTGAACCCACAAACTGTGAGGTGTATTTCGCATAACTGAAATTACATAAAAGAGATGACAGTATACTGATTGTTAGAGTATCCTTGAAACCGAAAAGAGTGCCTGTAATACCTTTGTTAGCTAAAACAAAATAAGGATAGTTATTTTTCAATTTTTCAGATGAGTAAGCCATGGAAAGAATAATGCAATATGCTTGATCTACGATTTGTTCTACGTGAGGGGCTAGTTGTGCCGGTTTTAGCCACAAATTTCTTAACACAAAGGGAAGTTACAGATTCATTTTGGTGATCAACAAAATGTGAAAAATATCGCTGATACGTGAAATTGAGGACAGGATAGCTTTCCAGGAAGAGAGGAAGGTAGCACCTCTATCTTCAAATCTCAGAACTAGAAGGAAAAAGAGACCCAGTCTATTAAATCTTAGAGAGATATGCGAAATTCTGTACTCGTTGAAACATACAAAGGTGGTTGGACACGGTAATATCAGCCTTCAACGTTTAAAGACAGCATTATTTCATTAATGATCACTTTGCCTCAAACAAATTTCCTGATGAATGGAAACATTCAACGAAGACATTTATAAATCCGGTGATATTAATACGGCAAACAAGTTATAGGTCAATCAGCCTATTACCCGATCTTTCGAAAACATTAGAAACAGTAATAACAAATCAGCTTTGCACCCACTTAGATGACTCAAACTTACTTCACGAAAATCAGTATGCGTACAGAAGGAAAACGAGTACTCAGGATGCCCTACTTAATATCATCGAAACAATACACAGTTATATAGACAGAAAATGTAAATTTCTTGCTTTTTCCTGACTTCTCATAGGCGTTGAACACAAACTGCCTTTGCAGAAAATCTCGAACCTAGAAGTAGACACGCTATGGTTTGAGGGCTACTTATCAAACAGATCACATGCAGTCTTCTTAGAAAACACGATGTCACCTTTTATAAGTAATGATTTTTGGGTCCTCCAGGGTTCTATCCTCGGTCCACTTCTGTTTTCTATTTTTATAAATGATTTTCCGTCAATGCCACCAGACACGATAATCTCGATGTATGAGGACGACGTAAAAATCACAGTTACAAGTACTCAACTCAAGCTAGAAAAAACAAAAGCAATCGTTGAAGATTTTTTAAGGAGTTTAAAATCCTGGTATGACCAAAATGGCCTAAAACTGAACGCAAGCAAAACACAATGCATTATTTCCAGCACCAAAGGTACAATGAAGAAGCTCCCTAAACTTACTCTTACTCTGGAAACTGAGGTAATCAAATCGTTGATGAAGTAAAAAATCTAAGCGTAAGGTTTGACCACAGCATAACTTTTAAATACCACGTGGAAAACACATGCAATCCAATAAATGGAACCTTAATGTTTTTTCATCGCGTAAAGAATACGCTAGACGAGAAGGCAAGACTATTAGGCATTTAATCTCCAGTGTTATCGAGCTTTCACTACTATAGTTTGGTGAGGGGAGACATACTCAAATGTCTTCAACTAGAGTTACTGAAATGCATGAACTTTGCAGCCGAGGATATCCACTTGTAAAATTTTAACATAATATCTTCCACATCTGGTAGTATCGGCTCACATTGTTTAGAATCTTTGTACAGTTCTTAAGACCAACATCAAATAAATTATACAAAGTCTGCTTTCGCATAACAATTGACAGGATTTTAATTTGGTCGATATGACAATTTTTTTACATAATTGATCCTGCATTTTGTTCCAGATGTTGGAAATGGCCTTCAAAGTCGAAACGGTCATGTTTTATTTCTCGTAAAAAAATAATTCTTCGCAGTAAATATGATAAACTTGCAAGCGAAAATCCTTGCTCTGGTGTGCATAATGAAACTTTGTAAAAGACTAAATTTTTACATTACTCAGTTTATACGGAGCTGCTAAGGCAAGGATGGTGTTTGCTGCTACCGAAATTGCATAAATTTTACAAGAAAATTGGCCAGAGTTGAACTAGATTTGCAGTTTTAACTACTTGCAAAACCGTAGCCATTATTTCAAAGTTTCTTCGTTTTCAACTCAACAAGAAATGCCTTTTATGATCAAATTCTTACAAATCAAGGCAAGCCAAACTCTTGATAATGAAATAGCTGCTAAGATGAGACCTCTGTCATATCTGTCGTCTGAACTGGAGTCCCGGCAGCGCGCCCTTCGCGACCCTTTCTCTACTCTGACGACGTTGCTAATTGATCATGTCAGGCAGTCAGGCCACCTGTTCTAGACGTCTACTTAGGCGACTCCTTAAAAGGAACTCATGAGCTTGGGAATCTTCAACGCGATGAAGCTTTGTGACCCCTCAAAAGTCTACAATACTCACATTACTCCTTCACGATGAGTTTTTCATCAAGCGCAGAATTACCACCTGATCCTGGAGTTCCTTTACTTGAACTGGTAGGTTGAAAGTTGCCGCCGTCAGCGGTGTGTAAATTTTAGCCATACCGAAGATCATTCTGGGAGCACTGGTGAAATATTCGTTCTGTTTACGAGTTCTTTTCCAATGCTTTTAACATTTGAAATAGCATTAAACTGTGTTTAAGTTTTGAATGTTTATAGTAAGCTCATTTATCAACATTTCTCAATGGGGCTTAGTGGCAACTACTAATAAGTGACCCGTGAAACGAAAAAGTAGTGCCAGTTGGAAAACTAATTAAAAATATAAAAACTCTTATCATTTCCAATGAAAATGAAGTCAAAAAGAATTCAGTACCTGTCTCATGGCACTAGTGAGCCTGGAAATTTAGAATATAGCGGCATTGACTTGCAGACCTTTTCTCAAGCGAGTGGTGTGTTGTGCGCCTCCTGTATGGTGAATTAAATGGTGCCCTGCCTCTCCAAAGGCTGCATAACCTAACCCTTTTAGAGCAAAAATTAACTCCCACTCTTCTGATAATCTGAAAAACCTTCCATCCTCTACCAGACTCTGATATATGGTAAACTCAGAGCTTAAAATTGCTCTTTCCAGAATTAATCTCTATCGAATTGCAATAACAATAAGCAATAGACTCTGTAGGTGGCCAGGTTGGAGTAGTGGACCTTATCGAATCTTTTCTAAAATAGCCAGAGAAGTAAAAAATGGTAACCAGAGATTTCTGTCTTCTGTACGAAGACAGATTTATTAATCGAGAAAAAAAGGAGACTTTGAATATTGGTTTTAACGCAGGAGTAATCCGACGTAGAGACGTCGGCTGCGCTACTCCTGGTCAGGCACACCGGTACCGAAGGTACAAGCTGGGAACAAATCCATGATCAGATTATTTGCATGACAAATTAAATATACATTTTTTAGAATCGGCAATCTGCCCAGCAAGCTGAGAAACTAAGAATCAAAAAATATTAAGCCCATGAAGTAAACTGGATCGTTATAAATCTGAAATATCAAATTCTTCCATAAGAGATATGGAAAGCAATGCTCTTACCGTATTAAATGTTCACCTGTCAGTTGAAGTGTTAACATTTTTGAGGTTAAGATGCAATAAATGCATTTTTAACTAGCAGTACTGAATTAACAGTTTTTTATAATAGTTTCAAAGTATATAGTTAAAAATATTAAATCAGCTGTTCTTAAACTAGCGTTGAAGTACAAGGTTAGCCAAACAAATGAGTGGCTCATCTTACTTTTAAATCAAGTAGTTAGCAATATAATCTCATGCGTTAGGAAAAGTACCATTAAGATACGAAAACCCTTCTTAAGCTCTTCGATTTAATTAGGGACGAAGTGGCGGATGATACATCGGTCTCGAAGTGTGACCTCTATTCTAGAGCTGACGGACACTGCTCCTAATGTCACAGTAACCCACCTAGAGAGAGAGTCCATCCTGAAGTCTCCAGTACGGCCGCTAAACCAGGGCAGGACCGCCGGCAGGTCCGAACTTATTGCGTAGCTCTGTGAGTTGTGCGACGGCACGTAGCCTCCATCAGATGTAGACCAAGGGTCACCATTCCTCTAGTCCGCCTCCATTATACAGGGAGGCCTAAAAGTCACTTCACCATGTTGAACATTTATTACACCGCACCTAATACAGCTAGAATAATAGGTTTTGTACGATATGAGAGAGAAAATCGTGAAGGTTTGTTGTTTGATTATAATATTTTTTAAATGTTCTCCAATATTATTTAAATACAAGTGTATTTTAGGTACAGTATTCACGATGACTTTTCTAAAATATCTGTAATTATTCTGTTGATTTCTTCTATGATATTGTTCATTAACTCACGGAGCGCATTAGGCATATTGATGTAAACCTTTCCTTTAAGGTATGCCAATCGAAATTTTTTTGCAGGGGTTAAATCAGGAGACTCAGGCGGCCTTGGAACGTCATCAAAACGTGAAATCAAACGACCAAGAAAGGCAGCTCTTAGTATTGCCATGGTTTCTCTTACTGTACGTGGTGTTGCCCCATCTTGTTGGAACCACAAATTCCGCAAGTCCTAAGCATCCAGTTGTGGCAATATGTACCATTTGTCTGTAGTGGTTTTCTTTTACCGTCACGGTTGCACACCATCAACCCCCTCGAAAAAGTATGGACCAATGATTTTACCCTTGTTGTGCCTCACCAGACGGTAACCTTCTGTGCACAAGGCATTGAGGACCAAACATTTTCAAGATATTCAAAATGCATAAAACAAAGTGTTTAACGTAGAATCGCTCATAATTTATGACTGTATTTTGACTGTCTGTTGAATCTAATTTCCAATGTTCAAATTGCATACTCCAACAATTAGCCGACCGACTGAAGTGACTGGCAGATACCTGGACTTTATCATGACAGACGTCGTGAATTAGAGCAGGTTTGTGTAGATGCCCCTGTGTTGACTCTACAGATCATTTTTCTATCGGAATGATTTGGTTATTGAATGAAGTAATTCTTTCAATTCCGGTATGGATATTGGATAGATTTCCTTGAAGGGAAGAACTGATGAATAAACGGAGTCGACTGTTATAGAATCTCTCCTGTGAGATTTTCGGAAGCGAGGAACCGGTATCTAGGTTCGATGATCTATCGCATGGCATTGTGAAACATCAGAACGATGTTTCACGAGGCTGTGTGGAGGTGAAGACAACCACACACAGTGAAAACATTTTTTATTTTTTATTATAATACATGTAGATGCTCAATTAGCACGGAGACTAAATTAAACAGATATTAAAAACAATATGTTAAATCTAAACGTTTAGGAGACCAGCGCCATCGTAATTAAGTCAATTCTGAAAAAAATAACACTTTGACTACGATTCTCCACACAGGTAAAATTATATGCCGACAAATACCTCTACTTTGAATTTAAAAATGAAGGATTTTGGTTTCACAAATTTGATTACTCTATTAATTTTCTTTCTAATCAGAACTAGATTATTCGATTGTAGAACACATATATGACGAAAACGCGAAAATTTGTATTTATACATGATAGGGCTTTCGTTACGTTAGGTTAAGTAATCGAGTGTTCCATATATGACTCACTCCGGAGGCAAAGTGTTAAACAAAGTATCAAAAATGTTTTCGTATTTTGTGAGGGCTGTAGCGTAATTTGGTTGTTGGGCAGTCAGGACTGTCCAGCTGGACAGTGGACGTGTTCAGATGGGCTGCACGTGCAAGCGTTTATTTGAGCTTGATTTCAATTTTTTGTCACCCATCAATGAAGACTACTTCAAAAACAGGTGAACAAGCTCCAAGGATTTCATAAAACTAGCAGTGCACCAGATTTGTATGGAAAGGCCATGTTGGTAGGACCACTGATTACGAAAGGTACGAGAACCGTAATTGAGATAAATCACGTGACTGATACATTGCGCTATAGGCCCCGCGGTCTGACTTACTGTCAACTGATCGTAGAATAAAATCCGACCTGGAAAAATGTTACGACGTGGGCTGCAGTTCGCACACGACCTTCACCTCCTGATCATTAGGCGTTTAAAAAAACAGTGGTCTACGCAGATCGACATGCATGTGCTGCTGGAGACTGAGCTGTGCCTGAGAGCTCGTACAGAGTGGCGCAAAAGTCACCAACATTTTGAAGATTTATTACTCGACATGTATTACAGCTATAAAAATCCGTTAAATTGGAAATGAATGAGAAATGGTTCATGGTTAGTAATCTTAATACTATAATTAATGGATGCATTACTCAAATTAGTTAGTTTTTATCTTGATTTACTTTGCCGTTTAGCTCTATTCTGATATTGTTAATATCATTGATATGAAGGTTGCGTCTTGGAAATGAGAGACACTTTAGCAAGGCGAACGAAATTTCTGAAATTTTGCATTCAGCTCTTGATTATGGGGTGGTACGAGCCTCATTGAGGGTTCCTAGACAAACAAACTGCAAAAAGGCTTGTCCACGGGGGATCTTCTGAATATTATCTTGAATATCATCACTCGGAAAACTCGTTTCATTGGTTGCAGCTTTTGCTCGGACCTCTGGACCAAACTGGGGAAGTCGCATGTCTTGCCGTGCTTGTGCTTCTGAAACCCCGGTACAATATACAGTTGCTGGGCCGCAACATTATACAGGTGGTGGGCGGCCACAATATACAGGTGCTGGGCCGCAACATTATACAGGCGCTGGGCTGCAACAATAATGGGTGCTGGGCCGCAACAATTCACAGGTGCTGGGCCTTATGAATGGCAGCTTCCTTGAATCTTACCGGACAACGAAGTGGAAGAAGTCAAATATACGGAGTAAGACGGCCCCATTAAACCAACTTTGTCAGAAAAAGTGCATTTCTGGTTAATTAAAATTCACTAAGTAGGATCTTTTACAAATTTGTTCTTTTTTATGTTAATGGAGGGCCGTCCGGACTCTATCAAGGGAATTATAAAATATTATCTGGACAGATATTTGGAACACATACACTTGTTTTAATTTTAGTTGAATGATTTTGAAAAGCGTTTATGCTTCTCATATCTTTCAAGCTATATATTGAAGAATTTAAAAAAGTTTATTGCGAAGCTTATAAAGAGCAATAAAGTTCGAACTTAGCTTCAAAGATCCGTTATTAGAATGTAATTTTATAACCTCAGTCAAGTCCGTGCGCTTATATAAGAAGCATTCAAAAACTGAATATCTGTGATTAATTACTAACAAAATACTTTCTTTCGTAACACTTTGCCTCCGGAGTGGGCCATACATGGTACACACGATCATCTAACCTAACCTGATGTAAGCAAAACACTATCATGTATAAACACAAATTTTCAAATTTTCATCAAATTCATCAATCAAAGAAGCTAGTTCTGATTAGAAAGAAAATTAATAGGGTAACCAAATTTGAGAAACACAAATCCTTCATTTTTTAAATTCACGGCTGAGATATTTGTCGGCATGTAATTTTATCTGCCGGGAAAATCGTGGCCAAAGTGTTAAACTTTAAGAGCTTAGCATTTGCTGGTTTTATTATGGCACTGCCCCTCAGGGGGCATAGGATAGGCCATAGGCAATAGAGAGTTCTCCTAAGTCCATACTAAATGGTCCCTTCTCTTTCGGGGCCAAATAGTCTGAGTTTCTGAAGCGCTGCATTCACTACTACTACTACTACTTCTTATTCTGGCACTGTCACTAGTAGCATCGACAGCTCCTGGACCAAAGCATCAAGGAGATCTATTGTGTACGTTGTCCTTTGCAGTAATTTAAATGGACAGTCACTGCCCTCATACTTTGCTATTTTTGGAGCTTAACGATTTTGGTCATGAATGACAATGTACATTATCGGCAATCAATGGTTTCCTAAATATACCGTTACCTGCATTTTCAATGTCATGTACAATGAAAGTGATAGCATTCATTTCAAGGGAATTTACAGTGTTTAGTAATATCTAACCAAATTATTCCACGATATGCAAACACGTGCACTTGTTCAGTAACTTATTATATAAACATACCTTTATTTTAACACTTTGTTTCCAAAGTGGGTCATATATGGTACACGCGATCATCTAACTTAACCTAATGTAAGCTGAGTACCATCATGTGTGAATACAAGTTTTCGTCAAATTTGTGTTCATCAATCGAATAAGCCAGTTCTAATTAGAAAAAAAATTAATAGAATAACCAAATTTGTGAAGAAAAAATCCTTAATTTTTACATTCACAACGGAGATATTCGTCGACATGGAATTTTCCCTGTATGGAGAATCGCAGTCAAAGTGTTATATCACAACTGAACCCATAAAAAGTCATTTCCATACGGAGGAGAAATATTCTATCATGTGCTGTAAGTTACAGCTAAAATTTAGGTGTGCCTCAACAAATTCATCGCATTGTTTGAAGGAATTTGGGTATGATGCAATGACTCTAGGCATTGAACCTTTCATTTCTTAGCAGAATCAGAGAGCTCAGCAAAATTTTGCAAACAGACATGTCACTTGTCGTTGATTAATTTAGGTTCCATTCTTCTATTAATATAAGCTGTGCGTCATGTACATTGCGCACTCTGTACATAGGTATTCCATTCAATTAGGCATTCCATTCAATTAGGTATTCCATTCAATTAGGTAGTCCATTCAATTAGGGAGTCCATTCAATTAGGTAGTCCATTCAATGAGGTATTCAATAAAATTACTTGGTTACGTGTTATTCAGATGATGGCAAATTCAACTGCACGTAAATCTCTTATTCCACTCGTTGTTCACGCAGCAAAGCTTTGGACGATTACTAACAAAACTGTTATTATGTATTGGCATCACAATTACACGTCGTATGACAAATAAAATATAGTCTGATAAATTTTGGCGAGGCATTAAACATAAAATCAATTAAAAAAACTGGCATCTTATCTGTAAATTAATATTCTCATGAATGTGTTCTTAATTTTTTTTTGCCCTTTTCAGTTGCTCTTCAGAATTAGGGATGAGTTATTAATGCAATTTCTTTTTTTCACAACTGTCATTTATACATATTAAATGAACATCGATGCAAAGCTAATGTTGCAACTACCTGGGATAAAGAAAGCTCTAACATGACCAACTTGGTCCCACGTACGCCAAGTTCCTTGGAGAGTTACGTACCGAGTTCTGATTCTTTTGTAGCAGCAAAGTTAAGATGAAGATTTTAGGAAGCGATCTCGCCTCTCTCCACTCAGTGTCTGTGGTCAAGAACGTCTCAGTTGAATCTCAGATCTTATCTTCAACACTACTTTATGTCCGACGTAATCAATAGCTTTACAAATTATGTGTTTCAGAACGATGTACCTTGTTTTTCTTTTGCTCATTTTTGGTATTCACTTGATCGAAATTCATCATCAGGGAGAGTTATTCGTTGAAGCTTATTGAATGCCATTTAATTTTAACAATGAAATATTAACTGGAATTATTTACAGCAATGAACTTTGACCATGAAACGATGTAACGAACAACTGAAAGTAGATTTGAGTTATTTCTGCCCTGGTTTGATTTTCTAAGTAAGGGTTCCCTGCAGCCAAGTTTTGTGGAAAAATATTCAGGTGCAATAGTTACGTAAGAAGAGACCTAATTAATTTAGTTAGTAACTCTTTGGGCCGGATTCTGTGATCACTAACTTCAAGGTGGACTTAAGTTATTTCTGTCACTTCATCTGACATCACAGTTTAAATAGCAGTTGGACTAATCACTAATTGATAATTTTGAGTCCATTACTACCTTTCGGTTAAAAAGCGTGTGATTACCAGCATCAATTCGGTTTACCTGGGCATTTATACAACTAAAGTGAAGTTTCTCCTCAAATGACAAGGTCGGAATACCCCTCACTCTGGCACCCTAATTTAATAAACTGCAAAATTTCGGAAGAAGTAGTACCAAGCAGCTTTTTCGAGGGTAATAGACTCTTTTTTTAAAACATTACATTTCAGATTGTAACAGCTCTAATGCACGATCAGAAAAAAAGACAATTTGAAATCAGAGGCTCGCATCGCGCGACGCAGTTATGCGGCCGTCGCTTCAGAGCCCAACGTGTCGCTGAACATCAGCCAAAAAACACGGAGCCACCTAATTTGTAGACGGTAATTCATTATTAGGATAAGGAAAAAAGAGTTCAAAATGAAGGGAAATTTTAATATCCGAAATATAGAAGATTTTTACAGTGCTTCTATATATTTACAAAAAATCGATATCTCGCTTAAAATTATCTATATCTTTCTACTAGAGTAAGTCACAAGTATCTTCTCTTTTTGCAAAGGCATGACACATGAAGCCTACTTAGACTCGCGTGACGAGCGTTGTTGAAAGCCGCGCTGCGACTAATGTGCAAGCAACAGCAGCTGTAGTGCGGTGGTGGCTCCGTACTCGAGTCAGCGGCTCCGTACCCGAGTCGGCAGCTCCGTACCCGAGTCGGCGGCTCCGTACCCAAGTCGGCGGCTCCGTACCCGAGTCGGCGCTGGTTGGAGCGATACTTCCCATGCCATAATTTAAGACATTTTAAGATGTGTGTACCTCCTCACGTGCATTGGCTGTGCATTCAAGACTTTAGGGCCCTAAACGTTACATAAGCATGGCTTCTTCACCCTCTATAATAGCGGCCATGTTCCAGTAGGTCCGCCTCGACTGCAGTTGTAGAATGAAAATTGAGCGCCCGCGTAACGTCGCTTTTGCGTTTTCATTAGTTCAGTATTTAATATAACTGACGTGTAAATAATATTAGGTGCTCCTTAAACCAATATTAATGAAACGAGGCCACGAGTCAGGTTATTAAAAATATATCGTTAGATTGCTATTGTATAACACGAATTCGCATATCATTTAAGATTTAGAATTCCTCTCATTTGATGTAAAAGTTCTGGTGATTGAACGAGCTTGCAAATTCATTAATCAATAACAGGAGCACGGAAGCCAGTTCCTTGATAACAGCAGCATGGAGCTCAGGTAACTAACAGTAGCAGCTCGTCAGTCAACAGGTGTCGATGAGTCTTTCGTGTGGTTTTGTAATACACTTTAAAGTTAGGACCGAGAGATCCTGCCCGGCCAAATCCGAGCAGAGGAGCAGGAGTAACCCACTTCATTTTGCCTTCAGAGCCCAGACCAATTTTCCCGAAGGTACTTAGATTATCAGTAAACTGCTAAATGTTACCCTCAGAGCAAAGGTCAAAGTATAAGGATGCTGTTTTAGCTTCCAGCAGGCTTCTGGAAGTAACAGTTTTGACCCTTGAGGCTAAAATCCCTAAAAATTATTAGCAGCCAGGAAAATATCAGCAGCCTGATCATCAGCAGCCTGGAGATCATCAGCAGCCTGGAGATCATCAACAACCTGGAGATCATCAGCAACTTGGAGATCATCATCAACCTGGAGATCATCAGCAGCCTGGAGATCATCAGCAGCCTGGAAATCATCAGCAACCTGGAGATCATCAGCAACCTGGAGATCATCAGCAACCTGGAGATCATCAGCGACCGGGAAATCAGCAGTGACCTGGAAATCACCAGCTACCTGGGAATCACCAGCGACCTGGAAATCACCAGCGACTTGGAAATCACCAGCGACCTGGAAATCACCAGCGACCTGGAAATCACCAGCGACCTGGAAATCACCAGCGACCTGGAAATCACCCGCGACCTGGAAATCACCAACGACCTGGAAATTACCAGCGACCTGGAGATCATTAGCAGCCTGGAGATCATCAACAAAGTGGAAATCATCCGCAACCTGATGCGAAAAACTCTGGGAACCAAAACTAAAGTATGAGTAAAAAAGAGGCTTAAATTTGCAAATAATGTTCTGAATAAAACTGGTCTAGCCGAAACTCAGTTCCTAACTACTCAAAGTTGCTGGATCTTGCTCTATGAGCTAAGTTTCAAGTACCAAAAAGATGCTTGACGATGCCAGAAAGATACTCAATTTTTTTTTGAAGCATTTTGAAAGGCGTCGGAAGAATTTAAGAATCATTTTACGGCCTGTGACGACTAGAAGCATAGAGTTGAACATCATCAGGCAAATATTTCAGTCATCAATAATGTTCTAGAAGCCGGTAAGGAGCAGTTCATTGTAAATCTGTAGCAAGTAAATGGTTCAAAGTTTGAATTTGAGGCATTTTAAAACGTTTTATCTCCGAATAGCTTCTTTGTTCCTGAAAAAACAGTTTCTTGTAACTGAACCCGTGAAATTTCAATTTGTTCTTCATTCGTTTTTTAACAGTAGATGAAAAACTTGAAAAACAGTCTACCGGAATGCGCTGCTGCTTTGAAACCAGGACATTACATTTTTCATTTACGAAGCAACGGATTCGCTATTCAAGCTCTCCTGCACGGACAGTATTCTGCTAACTTTAAGTTAAATATCTTGGTAAAAGAACTTACACACTTTGATTAATAAGAAATATTAAAAAAAGACTTACTTTTAGTCATACTTGAAGCATGAGATCCCTAGAACTGAGTTTTTAATGAATTCAATATTGTATTTTGGAATGTACTAATGATACGCGGATTTTTAATGAGGATATGCTACTACATTTTCAACTAGACATCTCTATACATAGGGATTTTTTCCCGGATACTTCGGCGGAAACATTGCCTAATCGGTGCACCTTTTTTTCTTGAGTTCAGTTTCATAAGCTTAGTAGACTGGTTCACATTTGCGAATGATTCCTTTCCGACGAAAATGCGTCAGATAGGCAGGACGAAAAAGCGGTGAGGCAGATGCTACTGTGCAGGGTGTTGGGGAAAAAGAGGTACAAAAAATTTCACACCCACCAAAGAGTGGTATGCTGAACACTTTTGTCTGTATGAAACTTTACGAAAATAATTGTTTATTGAAATATTAGCTATTTAATGTTTGAAAGAAGGAAATTTGAAAACGAAATTACCCACGAATAATTTATTTGTACATCGACTCTACAAAATTGTTCAAAGTTTCCACCCTCCCCCCCTCCCCCACAACGATTTTTTGGGACACATGAAAAGCCTCGTTTATTCCACATCTGTCGAATCCAAGGAAGATCTTGTGGCAAGAATTACAGCGGCTTCTGGTGATATTTCTGAAATTCTACGCCTTTTCTACATGATCAGAGTCATTCAGTTGAAGATATCACTAGTGCATCGATGGGGGTGGTGGAAAATTTAAACAATTTCTGTAAAGTAAATGTATAAATAAATTATTTGTGGGTCTTTTTTGTTCTCAAATTTCCTTCTTTCAAACATTAAACAGTTAATATCTCAAAAAGCAATTATTTTCGTAAAGTTTCAGACAGACAAAAGTGTTCAGCTTGCCACTCTCTGGTGGGTGTGAAATTTTGTACCTCTTTTTCCCCAACACGCTGTATATGGACTCATTAGCTTTTGGCTTGCATGCATGGCTATTAAGAAAACTACCAGATGATTTTGGACTTGTTTTGCTTATTTAACAGCTATGATTCCCTCGCATCAGGGAAACTGTTAGCTTTGGTTAGATGACTCTCCTGTGTCGAAGAAATAGAATTTATACAGCCGTTATTACTTCATATCAGCGAAACAACGGACTTTCACCAGTTATTAATCCCTTATGTTTAAAAAGAACAACAAAATGCAATAGGCTAAGATTAAATCGTATCAAGCGAACGTCAAATCAGATAATTTCAAATCTCTTTAACGTCTAGTGTGGAGGAGTCCGATGAGTAATAACACTCGCAAATATAAGTGGGAAGGACTCTTGTATCCAGAGCAAAGTAACCTTAATAAGCAAATCAAATCTTAAACGGGCTCTAATAACAGAGATATCAAACTGCACATGAAAAAAATACAAAGAATTATAGAAGAACGTGAATTAAAAATTCGGAACTACGAAAAGCTTCACAAAACTGCTTAACTTTCCCTCGAAGAACAAAGCTTGCTAAAACTTAACTTGCACCGTTAAAAGTAAAATGCAATGCGATCTAAAACCACCTGATGCGACACTCAAAATGAACAGAACTTATAGCGCGCATGCTGTCTTTTCAACTTCATAATTTTTGAGGAAATATGCATCGTAAATAACCATCATCTCATGCTGAGTAAGCAACTAGATATGGGAATTGTTTGAACATTCGAAATACTGTGACATTAAAGAGTGCAAGAGCACTGTCGCTAACATATGGAGAAGTCTCTGCAAATGAGCATCGTCTCTGTCTTCAGGTCCGAGATGTCTCAGGAGCTCACTTGGTCTCGTTGGGCTGTCGAAGGTCAGGCACGAGGTCTCACTTCTCTACGAATAACAGTAATAGAAAAGGCATCACGTTAATTCAAAGATATTCAATGTTCCACGAATTTAGGATACAGCATGGAGTGTAAATAGAGTTCTGTATGAAGTTATTAATTTCGAATGGCCATTTGTTGTAGATATTAAAATGCAGTTGGTGTTACTGAGCCTGGCTTTTTTCAATGACTTTTAAGTTTCAGTGTGGGAAGCAAGAGTTGGCAGAAGAGCTACATTTTTTCTAAACTCGCTATTTAGTAGCTCCAGGACTGCTGGAAATTTCACGTGTTGTTAATTCTTTTGTAAAATTTGAAAATAGCATTCTAGTTCAACAGATTTGTGATAGTAAGCAATTACGGCTACAATCCCTCAACTTACTGGTAACTTCTAATCTATAATTAGTAAACGATAATTATTCAGTAATTGGTAAACATAGAAGGCATGACTTTAGACATGAAAGGCTTCTAGGAATATGTACGTTTATAACTGATTATCGGTATAGATTAGTACCTTCAATGCCTTTCCAAACTGCTTAGATAGACTTGATTTACTTCAACTTAAAATTTTTGCATGTTTTAACTCTGTGTTTTTAGGAAGAATATTGGTCAATGATTCACAGTAATGGGGCTAGTAATCCATTTTTCCGCGACGTTAAAATCGTGACGGAGCGTGAGGAGACAGCTACTTTGACTACAAACACAGTTTCTCAATGAATATTTCCGAATAAATTCCAGGAGCCTATCCAAAGAGCGTTGAGAAAAATGAACGAGTTTTTTAACGAGAAGTTACAGTGAAAGCCAAAAAATGTAGGAAACTGAAGTAATACTTTCCATTCATCCTTTCTTTTCAAATTAAATAACATTAAGACACTTTTACCCAAATGAAATTATGACTGTTCAACTGTAGGATTCCATTTTCTACTTTCATCTCTCTCAAGGATTTGCGCGTTGCGAGCTGATAATTAGTGTACCTTTATTTTAACAAATCTAGAGTGAACACGGGACACGGGGGAAAATTAACACCGATTCAGGTATAAATGAGGACATAAATTCTTACTTCTGTTACACAAAATTAGAAAGTTTGAAAGTAAATTTTACGTAGTATATAATCGAGACATCAGTTACTCGTATTTGTGGTTCTGTTTTTGTCAAACATGTGCTGGAATAATATTTCGTCTGAAAACTAAAGAATCATTTAATACATTCTCGAAAGAATTGTGTGTTTACGAGCTTTCAATGAAGAGCAAGACAAGTCCCTTGAAAAAACTGTTCAAGGGCATAATCACATAGATCGTGTAATGTTTTTCTTTTCAAAGGAAGTATTTCCATTCATAGTGATGAATTGCCGTTTAAAGATAAGTTGAACACTTTTTATCAGGATTAGATTTTTGCGATGCATGAGAGTGGATATAAAGACACGCTCCTACCTTCTCTCGATGTACGTAGATGCGCCGGACGGTTTCTCCTACGAGTTCGGTCTTTTCTTCACATAAGCCGTGAAGAAGCGTCAATTTTAGGCGGTGATGCACGTCGTTGTGACAAAATTAATTTTTTAATTTTCTTAAAAAATCATCAAGCTAGCTAAGTTTTTTCGTTTCACACTCGGGCACACGCACAACACAAGATGAGACTTATTCTATATAAGCTAGTTGAAAAACAGAGAAAGCTAGATCATTTTGATATAATATTTTGAATTATAATTATTCTATTACAGTAGAATCGGAAGTTGCCTGGTGGGACCAGCGGTGCACTTAAGGGAATTAATAGGCTACTCTTTGGTCAGCTGTTACATGAGATGAAAGTCACGTAAATGTCGGGCACGTGATAGTGCCGCGACCACAAGCAATGTACAGTATCACAGTTTTATCGTTCATAAAACAAAGCGGTGTATAGTAAGCCGCGTCTGAGAACACTTCACGCCCTTTTGTATTAGTTCTTTCTACCTTAAAAAGGCTTAGAAGTATTTGGGCGCGATGTTGAACAATTAACATCAATTCTTAGAGCAATATGGTACATAATGGATTAAGGAAAAGGGATTAAAAATATTCAGTAAAAATATTTTCATTTTGTTTACAAATTTCAGCTAAAGCGTGAGTACCCCCACGTTTAAATTTCAATTTAGCTTCCCCTTTTTGACAAAAACGCTTTGAAGTCAGCATATCGCGGCCTTAAATATATGACTGGTCTACCTTGCCGCCTATGTCATGAGATGGTGATGTGTAAGCAGTGGAGGTGCAAACTGAACAGAAAAGCATGAACGTCGAGCGGTCTCGATAGAAGGCTTCGCGGAAGAGAGAGAACGTTTTTGTGGGCTCTAGCAACTCCTTGCTGTCCAACAACTCTCACCAGCAACCAGCGCGATAGACGATTGCCTCGAAACAGTTGATAAGATAGCTCTAGATAATTTCAGTTGGATCAAAAAGAATTGTTATCATAGCTATTTTTCGAGTTGACTTTGTTTTCTATCTCTGCATAAGTGGGCATTGCTCATGAATGATAATTAATTAGAGATTTCGATTTGGTAAACTACGAAGAAATGCAGGTAGAGATGAACCAAAGTCTTTCATAGAAGTAGAAGGCTTCCGAAAGAACAACTTTTAACAGACGTGACAATGCAGTGAAAAAAACATTCCTCAAGAAAGTTGTGCTAAATTTACTCGAAGTTCTATAACAATAAATTTTCGAACACATGAGCGAAACATCAACCAGAGTCGAAGCACATCCCTGCCACTTCGCCCTATTGGGTAGGTAGCTCTTCATGAACCTTAGCGCTTCACCGAATGCTGGTAAATTATATTTGGCAGGAACGCGTGATGTGTCCAACCGTTTTAAGGAGCTACACTCCCCAAAAAAGACTTTATTGCAAATAGAGCACTATATAATACTATTTTTAAATAGAATTGACTCTACTTTGTTTTACTATAATTTCTTAGACTATGTCAGTAGCCAGTCGAGTTGATAAATAAACCTACAAAAAATCCCGAGTTCATCTCATAACTTCCAACAACGATGCCTTATTCTCTCTCGTTAACAGATGCAATCCACGAGGGGATTTTGTATCGACACTTTGATGTCTTTAATTGCTCGCGTTTGTTCATTGAAGAATGCGAATCCTACAGCTTTTCACCACCAAAATTCTTACGAGCTTTTTATCGAAATAAAATCGTAGTTCTCTTTTTCTTCGCTCCATACTTGAGAGGTTATTCAAAATTTGATCGACAAACTTGAAATGGAGTAGTATTGGTGATGAATTGAATTTGGACAGCTCTTTGGAACATTACTCTTTTTAATGATATAAAGTAAATTCCTCGAGCCTGTCCAAAGTGTGCTGGAATAAACGAGCATGTTTTTCTGCGAGTAGTTACAGTGAGAGCAAAAAATGGTTGGAAACTGAAGTAATACCTTCTATTCATTATTTCTATTTGAAATTCCGTTTTCATATATTATCAAAATTCTTTCACTCAAACGAAACCATGACAATTCAACTTCAAGACTCCATTCTCAACGCTCTTTCGTAAGACGCTACAACGAAATATCAAGTGGTACAAAAAGATGAGGCAAGTTTCTTTCCTATCCTCTCCAACTAAATCATAAATTCAGCTACTGTTTTGGATCTAGTCCTGATTTGCTTAGGGTTCACTTCCTCTCATAGAGTTTCTTTTGACTTAGAGCGCGGTTGGGTTTTAGCTCGTTCTCGTCTCGCGGAGACATCCTGCTCAGTAATTTCATCTTCAAGCATTCCTCTCACCAAAGAATCAGACCCAGGAGATGGTTCGGCACCTTCACCTGAACTTTTGTTCGACCCACTCTTTGACCGAGATTTTTCCTTCCTTCTTTGCCGCCTGGCTTCTTCTTGACTGGGAGTTCTCGGGGAGTGAATACTCAGGGCTGATGAGTGGTGCTGCATAGCTCTCGATGGTCTGTCCAGACCGTCCGTGCTCGAGTGAAGTCTCTCTGCACTGCTGTTGCGGGTGGGGGTGCCTGGACTGCGACGGTGGTGGCGGGAGTTGGGATGCACTTCGTCTTGGGAGCCGCCTCTTATGTTCGATGGATGAGATGTGGACCGCGGGACAGGAGGGTTGACTCTCGCAGCCACGTCGTTCACCCGTTCTTCTAATCTGGTAATCTTCTGATTGAGTCTTTGCAGCTCTAATTTGAGATCAACCTGGAAAAGTGTGCAATGAAGTTAATATTTGAGCAGAGCATTATGGAAACTCTTTGTGTGATATGTACGTCAACCTGATTGAGGAGTTAGCTAACTGAGCCGAGAAAGCAAGCTATTATAAATGAAGGAACATTGTAGTGTCTTCAACATCTACAAAAAATCATACAAAAATGATAGATTTCCGTTTCACCTACTCACTGCTCAAACTTCATGCATGTAAACAATTTTAGAGTAGAATATTTACTGTTCGAACATGACAATTAGATAGCTCAAGCAGATGTTTTTGCTGGCACGAAAAAATAAAACACTTTATTAATTCCAACACGTTTTACCGTTGGGCTTTCAATGTCTTACAACTACTGGCGTGGTGAGGGATGTGAGGAATGTGTGGTTTAAACTTCTTTTTCCAAAGGAAATAATTCTTGGTTACGTGAAATGCCTCGCCTGAGCCGAGATTCGAGCCCTGGTCCTCTCGACTGCGAGGGCATCACAATACCAGTACGCCATGGAGCCAATTAAACCTCATTGGTGGCAATTAAAATCTGACATTGCGTTATTTACCTAAATTTCTTTCTGATCGTATTGCGCAGTACTTAACTGTGTTACACAACAGCTTTTGACAGCAAGTTTCAATCTTTAGTTTAGTTATACTCTAGCATAGAGGTGTGGCCAGTAAGTCTAGTTTTCCGTTTCAATATAAAGTAGATCGGAAGTCTTTCGAAAAATAAATCGTGGAACTTGGTCTGCTTGAGGTGTGAATGTTATTAGATTGTGCTATCAACAATTTATGTTCATTGAATGCTAAATATAACGCTGTATAGAGAGTTAGTTCACTGTAAGTTTATAAACAGTATTCACACGCAAAAGAGTGTTTGAAATACTTCTGAGAAGACACTCTGCGCAAGTCATCATGAGAGATGTGATGTTTCTTCATGATAACGCTAGTCTATGTGTACTGAGCTAATCAAGTGCCCGGTAAGAACAACACTGAACTTAAGCTTTTTTATTATATCTCATCTAGCATATTCACTTGACCTAATTATAGGGATTTTCATCTTCTTCGCTCACTACAAAAATGTTACGAACGAAGAATTTTTTTAAGGGCATTTGAAAATTTTCGTCACGCATTCAGCATAACTAGAAAGCCAACTGTGAGAAAGTCCTTTTAAGCATCGTTAAATCTATCTTCTACAGAATAAATTTTAAAAACGTAGATTTATCAGATGATGTAGGTTCCACACAAATCGGCAATTTGCATCGCTAAGAAATCACTTGGCTTACTATTATCCTGTTCTTGCCTCGTCGTATCTGCCGACAATTCAGTGACAATTTCTGCAAGGAACTTTTTGAAACAATTTCACAACTGATTTTCAAATCCTCTAAAGGAGTAATTCCGAACCAAGCATAGCCCATCAATATTAACTCAATACATCATAAATTGACAATTGAGCTACAGTTGAAGCTGAGGACAATTCATATGACCTTGAAGTCCAAGAGGTTGGCGATAATTTGCTGCGTGTCCGAGGCGGTGATGGCGGGCGTGGCCGGCGGGCCGATGTCCGTTACCGTGCCAGAGTCGGAGTCGCCTGCAGAGCGCTTCTCTGGAGCTCTGAGAGCATCGCGTCCCATGCCAGAATCTGACGAGTCTAACTTCTTCAGCAGAATCCGAGCTTCTGAATCCTACAATAAGTGGATTTAAAATATAGTATGGACATAAGGCGTGTATCGTTTGTAGAAGGCGAGATACGAATCAAGTAAAATGACACGAATTGTATTTAAAGTTATTCTTAAATCATTTGATTTGAGGTTAGACGAAAATTTAAAAGTGCGGGACAGCTGTGTCCAGCGTACATCACTTCTAAAGCTACAAACTTCATACGAAATTGCACTATTTACATTTTCATGCAGAGCAAAAGAATCTCATTATAGCGGCAATACGGCGAACAAAATCAAACAGTCTCATCAAGGTACGGCTCGACCAATTTAAAAAATAAATGTCTTGAGAATTTTTTTTGCACGTTTTACATGGAATAAGGAGATAAAATAGTTCAAAATTAGAAAATACCTGCTACACAATATGACGGTAAAGCTCTGCAAGCGTATTTTCAGCAAACGTTGAATTTTCAACATTTTTTATGCTTTACCTTCAGAGCCTTTCCATATTGAGCTACAAATAAAGTACTGGCTCACGCTATCATTATCTTCACAGAAATAGTTGTTAATTGCTCCTGTCTTATGCAGCTCATCATACCCTAAATTTTCTGGCCGGTCCAGCGATGCTTGTTCTCGTCGACAAGGCCGCACCCGGTGCGGGTTTGGTGGGTGTCGCTGCCCTGGCGTCTGTAGGGGCTTTTGTTGAAGTGGTTATGGATGAAGTGACAGACGATGTATTAGCCGAAGCGGCGATGGATGAGGTAGTCAACGAGGGCAAAGCGAGTGATGTAGTTTTAGGCGATTTAGACGAAGAACTTGATTTTGAATGAATGAAGGTTGATGTTGTAGTAACTGTTGAAGAGGTGGTGGCGGTGGTATTAGTTGTGCTTGGGGTTGAAACAGCAGGAGAAGTGAGAAGAGTGGTCGATACTTTGGTAATGGCTTTCGATGCATTGCCTGAACTAAGGGTACATGTGGAAGAAGCAGTCGTTGATTGTATCGTGGTAGAAGACACAGTAACAGTGGAAGCTGTAGAAGAGGTAGAAACAGAAGATGGTGCAGTGGTGGTGGTTGTGGAGGTAGTAGTGGTGTTGGTAGGGGTGGCTGAAGGCACAGGTCGTCTCACAGCAGCCTGCTCGCATTCAGAAGTGAACAAACGTGAAAGTGAAACTGGAATGACCTGTGGTCGAAATCTCGACTCCAGACTTGGCTGAAGACAATCCAGCTCGGCAACATGCGTGGCCAGTGAAAGTGAGATCGGGCTGTGTGAAATCAGCATGCAAATGATCTCCACATGTTTTCAATGCAATAAAACTAAACACGCACAGGAAATAAACTGAACATTGTGAATTTATATACTTATTAATAAATACTGGAATATTGTCGGATTGCAATGCAATATTTTACTTCACAATAATAAGCGCAGAAATTGAAAATTGCACGGCATACTTGCTTATGCGTTCCGCAACATATACGTAACACTTTCCTAAACATTCTTGACGAGGTATCACAGAGAATTTCGGAATCTTCCATAAATCTTTGAGAGAAAAAGATTTAACGTATGCAAAGCGATTGCATACACTCGTCTCTGCCATTCATTTCCACACTTATGGTCAATCAATCTAGGGATGTTTGTTTTGATGCCCATGCAAATTCGATCATGAACGCAAGAAAAATCGATGAGGAAGAAATATTTGCAAAGCATACATTCTTGAAGTACTTACGACATCTATTTGCATCAAAATAGAGAAAATTTCTCACATCTGATACCCAGTAATTTTTAAAATCTGCTTTTCGCTCTGTACTAAACTGACAGGCTGAAAGGATTTATTTTAACACTTCACAATTCCAAAAATGGAACCTTTCTACTCTCAAAACACAAGGGAGCCAGGATTATTCACAAAAATTTACGAATTGTTTCTTGTTCTAATCCAGCATATATGTAATCACTACATCAACGATGCTATGCCAGCACTGAGAGACTAGGACGAGGTTCGTACGTTCGAACTATCCCTCTCCGTCTTCGGTGTTTTGCCAATATTTTCCCCTTTTTTGCGTCATGCGTTCCTCACTTTAGTGTATTGGCTATTCGGTTAATATAAAAAAAATACCTACGAAGATTCATACTCTGCCAGGATTTTTTCTCATTCTCTCTCTCCATTTCCATTTCGCTTCTGCTGTTCTAACGTAAATTACTGGAAACAATGCTTTACGAGTACACACGTTTACTCGATTTCCTGATCAAACTTTTCCTGAGAGTCATTCCAACTATTCATTACATTTAACTCGGAAATTGCTTAGGAAACAATGGGATTGAAATTTTCGACAGAAAAATATTAAAATGAAACGAATCGTAGTAATGTTAACATAACATGTGCAACTGGAACTGAGCCCATTATATGAACCGGTTATTCCTAACATTACTCTTGTGTTCCGCCGTTCTAGAGAGTCCACAGGTTGTATTTGATGTCCTATGTCAGTCTAAAAAGCCTTCATTAAGCTGCCAAAGCAAACTTGTTTCGAGAAAGTGAAGCCAGAGTTTATAGTCCCAAAAATGAACCAAATTCAGCGGACAGAAATGACGGAAGCAGCATTCTGGTCAACTTAGTGCAGGTGTGTGGATACCAAATTGCTGTCGTTATAACCAATTTCACGAGTGCTAAAACTTCTGTGAACAAATCAAAATCTTACTTACCCCAATTTCTAAACAAGAATAGTTGTACACGTGGCTTTCATTCAAGAAAAGAGCGTGCTATTGTGCCGAACATGACGAACGATACGTCATTTGAACCGGCCTGTTGTGAAAATGAACGTGCTGTTATGCTAGTAGCTCACCGCGAACAGAATCATTCTAGTGGCAAAGTTAGCTGCGGGTCTAATCAATTAAAGGAAGCGCGTGAACGGAAGCAAGCAAGTTGGGCAACACACAGGACACTCACTCTGGCCACGGGGCCCCCACCGCTGTGCTTGTTCACCAGCGATTTCAGTTTGGACTCCGGTCTCTTGACAATAACTTCTTCCTTGGCGGCACTGTCCTCTTCACCTGGAATTAAGAATGTGTCGTAGTAACTGCGCGTTGCTGATTATATTTACACTACAAATGAGAATTTCATGCCCCTTCCCGTTTCTTCAATTAAGTACTCCTATTTTAGTCCGCGTATGATTGTCCCTAGATCACCCGAAACAAATGGATGATAGAGGAACAATCGTATATCAATAGAGGCACGCGTAAGTGAACTGATTGAAATTGAACGCTGCAGAAACTTCTAGATATTTTCAACATATGACAAGTTAGTCAATTTTTGAATCAGCAACTGAAAATCGCCAAATTTTATTAATTTCACAGCGCATAAAGCAGTTCAATAATTATCATTGAAGCTGTCACAAATATAATTAAAATTTCGAATAAAAATTTTTCTGCTAGGATCATTCACAAAAGCAAAACTCACGATAAAAAATAGATGATAGTCACGACGTTAGCACCTCATCAAATACTACCAGTAAAGCCGCTTACATTGAATGCTACCTCACATTATTAAGTTATGCACAGTTATTACATGAGTAAATTGTGCAAAACGCAAAGCAAATGCCGGTCGACTCAGTACCTAAAGCGCGGATGTCAACCAAGGCACTTCTAATTAAGTTACTCGATAACATGGTAAAATGAACAATATTTGCTACCTCCTATCCACTCAAACACAGTCAATTCATTACGGATGTCGCTTAATTGTGTGTAATGTGGCGGCACGCCAGTGTGGCCGGGGTATGAAAGCTAGAACCACATAAAAGTATTCAAGGTTTGGTTTCATTGATGCAGCAGTTTTGCACCAAAAGTGTTATATCCAACTACAAGGATGTACTTAAAACCAACTTGCTCAAATTTTCTCATTTCTTACCCTGGTTAGAATACTACCCGTGAAGAATGAGAAACAACTACCAGTCGTTCATCTGAAAACCGGAAGCAGGTAAACTGGTGCTTGAGATCTCACTATACAATTTCACGCTCACCTCGTTAAACCGTCTGTTGAGCACGAGAGTTTGGCTTCTTTAAATGTATCTTTATCGTAATGATTCTTGAAGCGTTCGTTTGTACGATGATGTAGGTATCACACAGCTCAGTAATTTGAATCATTAAGTTACTTTGCTTCCTGCAGTCCTGTTTTTGCATTGTCACTCTGCGAACGATTTAGTATCGATTTCCGGAGGCGCTTTCTGAAACAATTTTCCTCAAGGTAGCTTATACATCATCCAAAACTCAATACCATTCATTGACATCGCTTTTGCCGATCTTCTATCCTGTGCTCTTGCATTAGGCCCTACGGCAGACAACATTACGCTTTAATTTAAATATTCATAAATGTACTAATTTTTAATTAACTGATAGTTTTTCATATGTGAATCTAATGGATTCGGCTAGATCACGCAGCACTACGCCTGCTTTACGTATTTTGTTACGTCTACTGCGAACACACCGTTGTTGCCAACGATAATTTAGGCACAGGTTTCATGAAGCGTGATTATAATGTATTCATTTTGGTATAAAATTTGGTGACCAGTTTGAAGGTTGGGTGCCACACATATCATAGTATGCATAATATGCTCAGAGTGTCTGCGTCATTGGACCACGACCAAAAAGAATAAGGTGAAGTTTTAAATTCCCATAGTTTAGGGTGAAGTGACAAACCAAGGCACTGACTGTTACAGAATTAATATTTTTTTGATGCTGAGATCGACGTAGCATTCAATGTAATAGATAAAAAGAACAGGAGCAGCCTCAAGTATCTTGATCTCTTGAATTTGCACGTAAAGAAACTCCAGTACCTGCTTTTGCAGAACTTCCCGTTATAAGCGACGGCTAAAACTCCTCCAGTTTTGAAAAATTGAAGAAAAAGAAGTGACTCCTGTCACTGATCCTACGGATTAGTTTATTCTCACGAGGCCCTAAGACATCCAGTTCTCAACCTCAGATAAATAATCAGTGTCTTCCGCCGTACTGTTGACACCGAATAGTTTGCAGCATTTAATTCCCCCGATGCTTCTCCTAAAATGACTTAGCGCTGGGTCATTTTATCACTGGAAAATAGCACCGTTTCAGAAAACGTGTCATGGATAAAAATGTTTGTCTATAAAATCCCAGTTTGAACACGAAAAATTAAAAACATTGAACCAAAGGTGAGCAAAAACGTCATCTATTCAGGTATAGCGTCTAATTTTTAAAGAATTAACACTGGCCGACGTGACCTGTACGAGGCAAGCGGTTGACATTGTCGGATTCAGTGTTGCAAATTTCACCAGAATCTTTAGAAAAACTGTAAGCAACTCTAATAATTTTTTTGCGATCCTGAGTAATTTAGGTGATAGATTGTTTCTTTTATCGAACTACGATCTAACTGTGTTACTAAAATGTTTGCTTCAATTAAACGGTGAAAAATAACCGTGAAGTAAAAGAAAATGTAATCTCTTCTCTAGCATACTTTGAAAAAGACCTTATGTGTTGTTCCTTTTTGCATTTTTTACGTGTATATTTTATTGATAAGTCAAATTCTTTATCATGCATCGAGCTCTGAAAAGTGATTTTTAAAGGTACTCTGGGTAAAACATGGCGAAATTTCGAGCCCACCTTCTCTTCCAAATATATTCTTCCATTTCCGTGGTCCGTTCGTTTCACACACGTTGTTCATTCTCGTTGGGGGCATTTTGACCACCTGAAATGAAAAAAAGAAATTAAAATATTATAGGGACAAATCCGTCTGTACAGCGCTAAGTGTAAGCACTTGCATACGAGCAATTGCGAGAAAAACGGGTTGTACATGAGCACTAGCGTCTTCAGTACGAATGCTCTGATAAGCAATCGAATAATGATAAAACGAATCTGATTTATGTTTTTTACGTAAATAATTTTTCAATCGTGATTTGTTAGCAAAATCCTGTTTGTTAGCTTATCGTTAGCCATTTGCGTACATAAGGGCGTTTGTTACACCCTAGTCTGACTTTTTCGCCCTCCCATCGATGATGAACTATCAGGCAGCAAAATATACATGAAAGTTACTTAATTTACAGATAATTCTCGCCAATTATAGATGCTTCTGCAAAAATAAGGCTGGGACCGCTTGGTAGTTACCTTCAGAGCCTCTGAAGACGATGCCAGTATTTCACCTTCCGGTTTCTCCTTATCAAAGTTTCCTTTCTCTACATCTTTTGAGCCAGGGGCAGCGAGCAGGCCCCCGACACCTTCACCTCCAGGAGCATCCGGGGCGTCGGGCCCCGCACCACTGGGGGTGGTTGGTTGCCCGCTCTTGTCCTTGCGAAACCTGCGCAATGTATCATCGCTGCATTAGCTCTCTTTTACTGTGTACAGAGCGCGAGAGTCAGTAAGTCCGTCTGAAGCACCACTGGTGCATCTTTATATACGTCGGTTAATCTTGTGAATCGTATTGCGCGATACTCCTGGACGATGGCTCGCACTTGATGCTGTTTGTGCAGATAGGTACGCGCGAATAAACGTGAGTTTCAAGAAACTGAAACACGTTTTAGCCGTCAGAACAACTAAAAGACTGAATAATTATATCTATCAATTCATGCCATTCCATACTAAAAATCTGGTTAGCGCTGAGCAAGCCCTTAAGCAAAGAACATGTAAAATTCTTAGCTCAACTGACAGACTCCGAAATGTCATGTCACATTTTCTACATTCCCTTTATTGTTGGAAACCACAAACGAACAGAAGAGGTGCTATACAACAGCAAAAATTTATCGAATATTAACCTGCGTCGTTCCTTCGAGTCGTAAGTTGGAATGCACCCTAGAAATATGTAGCTAAGTTCTAGCTTTTACTTCTTTTCAAGCTTATAGATATTCATTTCCGCTCTGAGCAGCATGAACTGAACTCTAGTAGAAATATTCAGCAACACTGGAGGTATTATTTATGTGATTGTTTTTAATTTCACGCCAGCGAACTCTAGTACATTTCTCCTCATGCTGTAACTATTAGTCGCCTCCTATGTACAAAATATTCAGTTCCTGAAGAGCACAACAATTTAAATCAAGTATTTTTTAAATACTATTCTATGAAAATGAACATTTACGGAAAACAACTGCTGTTAGGCTGAAATTCTATTCATTGCTATAAGATCGTTGTAACTTATATGCTTTATTTCAATTAAAAAAATAGCAAAACCTCTGAAACGAACTTATCAATGGTAGGTCTCAAACGTAACACTGAAAAAGCATTTCATAAGAGTTACTCTAAAAAGGTAGAACTACGCTAATGCTACCAAGAAAATGATGTCATTTTGTAGTATTGATTTACTCATGAGAGATGAACACAAAAAACATTAATTTCAGAGCTGATATCATCGCTGATGAAGTTACAAAGGTTTCACGAGTTAAATGTTGAAGCAGGCAGATGGGATAAATCGGAGAGGATGAACATTTTCACGTTGAAGCAACTTACGGACGAACTTAAAAAGTAAGGACACTGATAAGCGTGGGCACACAGGCAGCACACAGCACAGGCGGCGCTCACTGGTAGAACAAGCGACAAGCACTAGCTAGGCAGGGTGGCTAGGGCAATGATACGACGGATGTGCAAAAATGCCTTATTCATTTGAACGGCCATATATCGAATTTCAGCACTTTTACATTTTATATAAATTATCCGACGAAAAAATCCACTGCAGTTGATATGCACTGCTGTAGGTTGAATGTAAATTCACGGTTGAAAGAATTACTCCTTAAATCGACAATGTTGAACATTTTAAGCACTTTCAATTTAGTTGCACAATATTCGTCTGAGACTAAGTGGTTGAAGTTGTTTAAAATTTCAAATGACGAAGCCATTTTTACACAAGTCTTAGGGGATATACACGAGGAGCCAAGTCCTAACTATCAGGTTCGGAAAACTAGATGTACAAGGACTACGTAGCCAAAAAATATATAAGAAAACTATGAAAACGGGCACAAATTACCATCACGCGAATTTTAATGCAGGGGTAGTTTCTACGAACGGAGTTTTGAGAACAATTACAAAACTTATCCTATAAGTAATGACGGCTGTCTTGGAGAGCAGCTCTCACTCCATTTGGGCTTTGAGGTCCTACAATTGAGCTCCTCATACATATAAATACTAACGGAAGTCTGGAGAATGGAAGCCATCATACTCATTTGTTCATATATTTTCTGCAAATTAAAATTCTGAAAGTTAATGAAATGAGTAGTATTTATGTGTCAGAGATTAGAAGCATGGCTACAGTGGTAAATAGGTTGGCAGATGGAAGGATAAAAACATATGCTATCCGGCCAAAAAGTTTATTGCACCCTGGAGAAGTGTGGATGTAATGAAAACAATCAAGACTTAATAGTCTATTGGAATACCCTGTACATTGATTACAGCTTCTTACCGTTAGTCAACGATTCTAAAAGATTTTGAAATCAATCTGAACGAATGTTTCTCCAAAGTAAGAGCAAACGATGAGCAAAATCTTTCAACGTGAAAGGAAGAGCTGTTGAGGCTCGCAGCTCCCTCTCCAGTTTGTCCACAAATTTTCGATAGGGCTCTGATCAGAAGACTGTGGCGGCCATTCCATATGAGAAAATGATTCCTCGTGATATTTGAAGTAACATTACTCTGCAATAGACCGGAGGATGTGAGCGTTGTCGTCTTGAAAAATACCAGAACCATCAGGGCAGTAAAAATCTCAAGACGGGTGTGTGTACTTGGTCGCAAAAAATGTTCAAATAATCCTGAGGTTTCATTCTGTTGTTGTACAAGGTTGCCGAGCCTAATCCAGACGATGTGAAGCACGCTCCTATCATTAAACTACCCCTAAAAACTAGTGCTGTTGGAGCGATGCATGAAGCATCCAAAGCTTCATGGGCGTCCCATCTCACTCTAACTCAGACATCGGGGAACTATGACTCATCTGACGACTGAATATGTTACCATTGAAGTAGTATAGTGCGATTTTTGGTCTTTCTCAAATTGGATCCGTTTCATTCGATTAGCTTTACTGACCAGTGGCTACTTAGAGGCTGCGCAACTCCTTAAACCCATTTCACCAGTTCTCGGTTCATGGAGCAGAATTTTTTTTACGACGTTCGTTGAATATACCAGTCAACTGCTGAACACTTTTCCGCTGGTTTGCTTTCACTAATCACTTCAAAGTATTCAGAGTTTTAATTCTACCACTCTCATCACTGCACTTCACCATTTTTTTATACTGAGCAATTGTTCTTTGCACAATCTTAAGCAGTATGGTCAACATCTGAGACACTTTTCAGGCTGATTTCATAGCCCGATGCTAACCTATAACCTGCCCTATATCAAAAATTAAGGTTTGTTTTATAGGCTTATTCTATCGGGATTATTCATGCTTACTGTCGCGGAGAGAACAGGTGTAGCAACTGTGGCACTGAACGAAACCATTGTTACTAGAATCTTTTCCTCCAATGAATTCTGAATTCTCTTTTGAGGAAACCCGTAAAAAATATTTAAATTTTTTTAACTTCGTTTCACCAAAGTGCGACAATCTTTTCGGCTGGGTAGCGTACGTATTTAGAAGGAAGCTTGAAAAAGCTAGGGAGATTGATTTATTATTCCAGGGATGAAGCGAAGAGTAATGGAAAAATTACAGTATTGAATAGTTGAATAGATGAATGGGTGAAATAGAGGGATGAAATGAATACTAAAATAAATTCTTGAACCCAGGCTTTGCGAAAACTTAGTCCAGAATTGGGAATTTCTTTCGGTGATTCTGAGTGCAGGTTTGACGATTTTTAGTTTGGCATTTTTCAGGATCAAACGCGACATCTCTGGGTAGAAAAAATATTCAGACAACATTAAAATAGCAAAGATACGCTATTGTAAGCTTACGCAACGGTAAAATCAATCTGATCCTAGGTCAATTATTATTTTCATGAAGTGTCTGTAGAATAATTTTGTACAATAATATTGTTAAATCAGAAGTGCGAGAAATAATAATTTTTTATCAATGCCATGGAGATTTCGTTTGAATGAATGAAACTATAATTTTTATCTCAAAAAGAATTGTTAAATAGTGAGGAAATTGTTAAGCATTCCTGGTGTGTCTTTCATTCAGTGATATATCTAATTAATAAATTGGAGTACAGAACTAATTCACTAAACTGGAGCTCTCACGCTACAATCTTTTGTTTTATAAAAAAGAAGAAGTTATTTCTCACAATTTTTCACCACTTAATATCGAGAATACAATATATATGAGCCTTTTCATTGTAATTCAAAATTACACATTGGTGCATGAAGCAATTGTCGTTGAACAGCTGAAAATTGTTTTATCGCTCAAGGGTTTTGAACAATTTTACAAAGCCCACGCATAAATATGGCAAATTTTTACATCAATTTACCACGGAACTTCGTAAAAAAGGTTACCCCATTGTGAGTATGCATAAAGTGTTTTTAAGCAATGTTAAATCGGACAAATTTTGGACAGATAGAGCGACAATGCTCAGGTGTCGACAACACTTGACAAAATAAAGTTTCGAGTGAAAGGTTTTGGAAGCGATAAAAACGAAAATTATTGAAACAAGTAGTATGAATAAGACCACTAGGCAATTTTACACGTCAAATTTAAAACCGTATTGAACACATTTTTAGTTGTTATTTTGAACTAGCTTTGAAACAAAACTGAAGTTCTTAGCGCAATTTTCGGCGTTTTTTCCCCATGGTGCTCAAATTGAATAAGTACTAAGGAAATAGCACTAAAATCGACGCAAAAAATGAAGTAAAGCATTGGTTACCAGTAAAAAATTGCATCTTGCATCACGAGTAATCACTGGTGCAAAGCCCACGGCAGGATGAATCACAGCAGTGAGTGAAGCGAAAGCCAAGAGTTCCGTGTTGCTGCCCAAGACGGTGAAAATTCACTATAGACAAAATACACTCGGTCATTGTCGTCTACGTGTATAGAACCGCATGGTGCAGAGGCTGCGCAGAACGCAGGCCTGGCGAGGCTGCCCAACCCGCGTGACCTCAACTTGCAGGAGGCCGGAGTATTAGTTGCAGGAGGAGGCCTACAGGAGTACGAGTTGCATTGAGAACTTGCAGGAGGCGAGAGTACGAGTTGCCAGTGAAGCCCTGCGTGTTAGGGTTTTGGGGGCTCAGAGGACGTGAAGATGATGCCTGCCCCGAAATAGACTGCGCCGCCGCAGAAATTTCTGCATTTCTGTTCCCAGCGATGGTGACTGACCCGTCACGGTCACCCACGGCCTACCCCAATCCCAAGCAAGACTTTCGACTGGGAGAGCTCGTCCTTGTTTGTCCAGGCTCGGCGTCTATACTTGAACACATTTTGACCTTGAATCCATCTAGAATAATAAAATTTACTATTCAAAGAAGTTCTCTCAACGTTTAACTTTTTATTGCGCATTATTATTTTCGCCTATCGCAACTCAAACAAAATTTTAATATAGATTATCTTGTAAATTGACTGTTTCAGAGCAAACCATCATTACTTCACTAGTTTAAGAAACGTGAGCACCTTTTAACTGACTCCAATTTATTATAGCTTACGGGATTACTGTTACTACACTCTTAGGCTCGTCCTAACGTATAATTGTTGACACATTATGTCCGGCAGCACTCTAATTGAGAGGAAACGTCAATAGAGCAATTTACCGTTTCCTGAGAAACTAATTTCATTTGACCAGGCAAGCTGTTTTGGCAAAGAAGACAAACTATCCATAACTCACCATGCTTGCTATCATTTTAGCCAATGGCATGCCAATCTTTCATTTGGACAGGCAAACGAGTCCAAATGTATTATAGTAAACGAACAGGCTATCATGGCTTGCGGCCACTTCGTGCAAATGAGGTAAATCAGATGTACTGACATACGTGATGAGCTTTCTGTCTCTTTTTTCACGCGACTATTTCCGTTCGAAAATATTTTTGGCAATTTAATGGTTGTTCATTGAGGATTCATAAGAGCATAAACATGCATGAGCAGAGAAACGTGTAACATCTCTTCTTTTAGAGCGGAGTTGCTGCTCGGTGAAAGTCGCTAATTTAAAGGGCTTCATGGCCGCTGACGAAAAATAAATGCGACTCATTTAATTGAAAATGAATGAGCTCTTGATAAATGAGAATCTCTGCCTCGTGCAACGGTGTGTGGTGGGGCCGACATTCAGCTTAAGCTGGGAAAGATGCAGGGCTATCAGGGAAGGCTTGCCGATGATTCATGAATAATTAACTCTGGCAGAACTTATACAGATAATGACTGTTTGTATTGTATATTAATACTTTTGTATTTCAGTTATTACAGATAAAGGTTACCAATAATGACAAATGCTCAGTGTAATGCAAATTTCATAGCATAATAAAGAATTTGTCCTTCTCAGTGATAATTTCAGTTATAATCTGCCAAGCCCGTCATTTTTCCTGGTTTGGATTTCGTTTGGGAGATTTTGAACTATTTTTCAAGTAACTATTTTTCAGTTTTTCCATCAATGTCTTCAGTGTAAAAACACTCCTTTTCAGTTTTATTTCGTTGGTCATAATACTCGACTGAAATTTTGTGAGTAACATGGATATTTGTTCAGGATTTTTACTTTGCCTACGGAGGGGGAAAACAAATCTTCGTGCACAATAAAATTCATTATTTTATATACTTTTCATTAAACAATTGCATGCAGGAGTTGGGTTTGAGAGGTGGCTTTGGTGCATCCAAGCAGATCTAAACAGCGCTTCCTCTCAAAACTCCTCTTGTACCCATTACCCTACAGCAAAATTCAAGGCCCGAGACAAAACCCTAACTTTTTATCATTCATCTTCCTTCACGAACACTTCGCCCCTACGGTTTCTAATTGATATTTTCATTCTCTTCCGGCTGGTATTTGTCGCCTCACACTTGGCTTATTTCATCCAGCAGCCTATTTAAAGCTTCGTCTTACTAATTTTTTCTCACTTCTAGCTTTGTATTTTTTTAGGCAAATGCCTCCCGTTCTGAATTTTATCTTGCCCAAATAATCTCACCACACACATTGCAAGTGTTGTTTTTCGCTTCCATTGAATTTTCACTGGTTTGGTTCTGGCAATTTTAATGATACTGAACACTTGGCTTGCTTTTTGAACCCATTATTCCGAATGCCATTCAATCGGCGCTCGACCTGAAATAACGCTACACGAAATTTGAAAAATGCTCGCAACAATCGCACGAGCTACTATCAATCATTCCACTGTAGAGCGCTGCGAATATCAGTGTTCGTCATTGAATCTAATATAATGGGCTGAGAATATTAGAAATTTTGCTTTTAAAGAGTAAAATATCTTAATTTTCATGCAGATTTATAGAGAATATAATGAAATATTTTGAAAGGCATGTTAAAGTGATTTGTGTATTCGCTAGACCTTGTCTTCGGTCGTAAAAGATGCTTGATGAGTCATTTTTCAATTAATATAACGCAAAGACAGCCAAACGTAGCAAAAGAAAAGCCTATTTAGGCCTATAAAGATCATCAAACCTCTAAGGAAGATACGGAACAGATGAATTCAGAACTACAAAAGTGAGCTCCAACTGGAGTTTTCTGTAAAAATACTATGGTTGTTCTGTAAACGAAACAGAAACAACAGGCTAAATAACTTCTAAATCTAAAGTACAAACTCATATCACATCAAGTTATCTTGACCAGCGGAGGATGTTACCCACGACATTTATAGCAAAGACTACACCAGCCACGTCTGTCAACCAGAATCGACACCATTAACGCCATACAACCATTATGACAAGTTTGGGCGGAGGTTCAAAACCTGTAGTCTACTGCCTCTGCTGACAGGGAGATTTGAGAACCACTTCAACGGAGTCACCAAATTCCAATAGCAATTATATCGTCTCGCACACGTACGCTGCATTTAGGTTGAGTTAGATGCTTCCTAAATAAAGTATGCGCCAAGTATTTGAGAACAAGCAGAATCTAAAGGTAAAAGAAGAGTAGAGACTGGACAAGCTAAATGCAGGATATAAGTCTATGAAACCCCCTTTGCAGCAATCACAGCCTCGAAAGTCCTTTGAAACAGTCGGCAGACTGTAATGAGCAGGGTCTTGACCAGTTTTGTCATGAGATCTACAACAGTTGTAAGTATTGTGTGCCGCCACCGTGCAATGTGGCTACTTATTTGGGTCCCTCTGATCCACGCGCTAGACGTAATAGTTCAAAGGGTTAATATCAGGAGAGCTGGAAGCTACATATTTGGAGTGATGAGGTCATAAACACTGTTCTTCAACCACTCGTGGTTCCGTATGGGCTGGAGCCGAGTGTTACTGAAAAACATGTGGCCTGTCGAATGCAACAGCAGTAATCCAGTGACTCAAATCAAGTTCAAAACATCGTTGAAAGAAACGGTGTTGACTTCGGCGCCTTGACGAAGGAAATGTGAGAGCATTATATCGTCCGCACTGCTCAAGACAGTCAGAATCACCACGGAGTCAGGAACATATGAATGACGTTCGGAATCACTTTGGGTGTTTTACATAGCAACCGACCATTTTTACGGTTGACTTCCTGGTGTTGGGAAAAGCTTTTATCATCTAAAAAGAATCAGAATAGTCTTGGCTGCTCCGAATGTTTCAGCCTGTCCGAGAGAGGCAAGGCTCAGGTCATTCGATTTTTCTTGGTTCTCTCTAGCATGAGTCGGCCTCTCCGCATCATGGAAGACTTGTAACGGAGGTCGTCGTGGGCCACATATCGGTTGGAAGCCTCATCAACCTGCAGCTCCCAGGCGAGTGCCCTGGCGGACTTCTCAGAGTTCTCTTAGAGAGCAGCTTCGAAGAAAGTGATGATTGTGGGCATCCTTGTCCTGTCCGAGAGTCGAAAATGTCGTTTAATCAGGGAAGCGGCTTCCACATCATTAATGGCGACCTTTAGTTCTTTTCGAACTTTAAAAACGAATAACATAGTGACTTTCTAAAGTGTCACAATCTCAAAATTGCAGTATTATGCCAATATACGATTACAGCATGCCTTTTCGTTTTTTTAGGTAGCTTAGGTTTTTCTATGTTCTCCATGGTCAAAAAGGAATATGTTACGAGGATGTTCACGATACTGAATCACTTATAATTGGTTTTCATATACATGTACCCGCCGCACCCTGTATCTGTTATCTCTCGACAGGCGCTGGATTTACTGGTCAATTGCTTGAGCCGTATAAAAACAGGAACGGGCCGCCACGTATGTAAAGGCCGCTATATACATAAAGGCCAGCCCACACAACAACTAAAAATATTCTTGTGTTGAAAATTACTGAGCCAGGAGAACGCACACGTTGCAGTGGCGCGCTAATTCTCTGTAAACAACGAGAGACAGGACTCCAGGATATTTTCGAGGCTACGATAACTGACACTAAACTTGGTTGTGACAAAGTCCACTCGGTAACAATGTCAGCCTGAAACCCAAATAAGAGGTATGGGAAGAAAGCAGCAACAGTTGAACGAGGTAGAATCCTTTTTGTGAAATCGGATCTCATTCACTTTGACTCGTAAAAAAATTAAATGATCGTAACAACCGAGTGTTCCTTGATACGCGCCCTTCAAACTTCTGCTATAAAAGTGTTGACCAACGTTTCATACGGTAATCGCTTACTTGTGTAAGTTTTATTATTTCTGTGAGTCGATAGTGAAAAAGAATAGAAGAGCGAAACAGAACTTGCAAATTATACGTAGATTAACAATTATACAGCAGACACGTTGTAACGGAAGTATGCATCGAATAACGATGGAAAATTCGTCCATTAGGTAGGCGAACTTTCCACGGCGCAAAGCGCTATGTCAGAGAGTGTCCGTCAGGTAAGTGGAGCTCTCGTTATAACTCACCTAATATTGTTTTAACAACACATTTCATAATTTAGAGTGAAAAATGGAGTAATTTCCCCGTATTTGGCTAGGTAAATATCGTCTGAGTTAAAAGCTTGGTGCTCCATGGTTATTAAATAAGAAGAAATGTTTTGACAACTCAGTGATGTCACATAATTTTGCTTTGGGTCGAATCATCACACCCCAACTTGAGTCTTTTTTCTGTAAATTTCTCCCAAGTGACTGAAGAGTATTTCATTTTGAGACAATTTCTCCCATCAGTTTCTCCCACGAGGCTGAATTTCCCCCATTATGCAAATTGTTCTTACGTACGATGAATGCTTAAATGAAATTTCGCCAAGAAATCCAGCTCTAAGTTAATCTCACCCGAGATTTTGAATCCATTATATTCATTTATACCGTTGGATTATTGTTTTTCACACACTAACTTGAATGAAGGTATAGATTTTTTTTTGCGGAAACGTTGAAATCGCGTCTGACTGATTTTTTTTGCTCTAATGGTTTCTGTTTTTCGGAATCGTTTACAAGTATTTAATTGTCGGGATAATTTGTCAGCTAAAAGAACTCAATTCACACAATCTAAAAATTGAACTGTAGAACTACAGGACGAAGGGTAAATACTGTGAGAACAATAAAAGAGAACCACGCGTAAAAGAATAATACTTTGAGCATCCCAGACAAATATGCAGCACAGTTGATTCGGAATCGAAATGACATGAGGGCAGAGGGAGAGAGGGAACTAAAACATTTACTTGAGGGTATTTAGAACGGGAGTATACTCCTTTAGACGTTCTGACTTATAAGCAGTGAGTTAAGGGCTTAAAATACTGGAGTAGGGCCGTAATCAGGAAGAGATAAGATTGAATTAAAACATTTTTGTTTAATTACTTGGTTAAGAGCTCAGCTACATTCCGGCTGCGCTTCCCTCGCCAGCTTCGCCTACAGCAGACGGTGGGAACTCGTCACTCACAATATGTGTCAACCATCGGTGCGCATCGAACAATTAGAAAATGATTTGAACCAGCAGTAGTGTATATACAAAGAAAACAAAGTGCATTTCTTTTACTGCCTTGAAGATGCGAAGGATTTGTCAGAATTGTGAATTTTGAAGGAGGAAGGAGAAAGCTTCCACAGTTACCTCTTCAAGGCAGTGATGTACAATGTATACACAAGGTAAAATCATTTGTCTCTAAACGACGGAATAAGAATCAGTAATTGCAGAGTGACTTAAGACACAAGAAGTAGTCATGAAACTGCATCCATGTTATTGAAAACAACTTATTGATAAGTACACTAGAATCAATTAAGGTAAAAACAAACGATCGATTAATGGATGATAAAAGTACGATGAAGAACATGTGCTGTAATACGCTGAACTAAGTTCTTAAGTGATAGAAAGCATATCCAACTGCTACGTAGCTGAACAAAATAAGGAAAACTAACGTACATTTCTGGAACAAACTGGTCGAGAGGGTCTACGGTAGTGTGGCCGAAGGTTAAAACAATCGATTGGCAGAAATGAATTAATAGGGACTCAAGCTGGCGGCAGTACACCGGTTCTCGGTTGTCTTCTCCATGAGACATTTGGTGAGCAAAAGAGGAAGAAATTCCGTCAATTTTGACGACGAAAATCTGGCAGGTGTTGAAAGACTCACTCTTGCGAGCCGTGGCTTCTAAAGGTGAGTTATCGCTGCTGATTATGGTGCATGGAAACAAGACGACAATGTAGGTTTATTTAGTATCTTCAGCTTTAGAAGGAGAATCGCTTCATTCATTGCAACTTCGTCTTTATTTATTTACATATTATATAACTCTTATTACAAAGGTAAAGTACTGGTTTGCCTGCAATATTTTAGAGGAAAATCATTTGAGTGATGGAAATTGATCGTTGCTTTATTTTTCATCTTGATTATATTTATCAAAAAATGTTATCTGCCAAATTTTCAACGAGTTTTTAAGCTGAGACTTGATCAATTCTTGCGTCTTCAACGACGACCAAAGAAAGGAAAAATCTTTTGTCAGCACAGGCTTTTATACTTCCACTCTGTATACCTATTTGAGAGACCCATTTGAAGATGTGAATAGGCAGTATTTTAACTTAGATTTTGTAAAACGGTTTGTAATTATCAAAATTTGCAAAGGCCAGAAAGAGTTCAAGAAGGTGTGGTGGAAGCAAAGCCTGTACTAGACATTCCTGCAGTTCTGCATATGGCCCTTCAGAAGCAGTTCCGGAGAATATGACGAAGTAGTTGGACAAAGAAGCTTTACTTGCGTGTGACGTCAAAATGATCTTAGCTCGACCACAACACATTCAAGTACGATAGTTCTTAAATTAGTAAAAAATACATTCAGCTGTGCAGATTCAGCATCCAGCAAAAAGCAAACTAAGTGATAGATATTATTTTTTTTAATGAAACATGGTCAACTCATTACCGATATACTGCCATGTACATCGTTAATGACATATTGACATTTAAATTGCATTATGCAGCATCAATGTCAAATGATTTATTATTTTTATGATCTATTTTTATCATAATCGTTCAATATTTTATAATAACCATTTGGATTTTCAGGCCGAACTGTAACAAATATTTTGACGTCTCAGGCCAGTTACTCGTAGAGCGGGAAATTCCAGATAAAATGAGCTGAGGAAGTTAGAGGCGCACGTGTGAGCAGGTTACCTCAAGGGGCGACCGCCAACGCTGAGTGGTAACATCGAAGACGTTAGTTGGGAGTGAGAGGGAGAGAGTGGCGTACAGTCAAACTGGTCTAGCATTTACAACCGTACATGATCACGAGTCTACCAGCTACGAAGTTCCCTTAATGAACGCTTTTAATTTGGTCTAGTTACACTAACTATTATAATCTAAGAGCTATCAGTCGTACCAGAGTTATACACAACGAGAAGCAGTACACATGAAACAGTTTTCTAATAGTTTTACAACGATACAATGTACAATACATAAAAATGTGATATTTTCACAGGGCACAGCGATTGGAATTCTGCCGTTGAAGAACAAAATGAATCAAAATATTGTACGGGCATAGGTTTTAGATTATTCGATTCTTGCTATCAAGTTCGAAAGTTATTCTTAAATTAGGTATTGCTTGAGATAGCTTATCAAAAATAAATGATAAGTGGTGAAGATAAGATTTATTTTGAAACAGCAGTATTAAGTATCAAAGAGCAAGCTTTAACCTTCTTACACATCTGTGGTATCAAGGACGTTTCTCCTAAATTTTAACTCTAGTTTTCACTAGAAATGATAATTCGCGTCGTGACGTTCGGTGGTACACAACTCATTGCTTCGAATTCCTGGCGAAAATCTCACGCCAGGACAGCACTGTAAGAATTACCAGAGATGTCCCCACGACCGCCATGATATTTGAAGTGTTCGTGTAATTACTATTGTCTTCTGGTAGTTGAAGTTAAAGGCGAGCTCGTTTGTAACAGGTCACATTTGTGCGACATAGACGCTCGGTGTTGTTTTTCTCTTTAAATTCCAGTTTACCTTTGGACGCGAGTAGAAATCTTGGATCTGAAATGCCTTCCTTTACACCATTAATTAAGATCATACGATGTAAGATCATTTACACCATATCATTGCTAAGACGCTCTCGTGATCGCTATGTATTCTCTTGAATTGAGCAAATTTAAAAAGGGTTTTGAATGTCTGAAAATAATTTCAAAATTAATACTGCATCAATAAAATTATATTTACCTCGTAATTCAACATGAAGCTATTGACAAGCCGAGCCATTCAAAACATCTAAAAACTCGGTGGAAACAAATTTGGTTAAATCAGGGAAACCTTTTTCAGTTCTTAAAATAAGCATGTCTTAACGAGGCGTGCTGCAACCACAGATCGTACTAAAAGCGAGACAAACAGACACACAAAAAGCAGCAGCGCACAACGCCAAGCTTCGTGCCTAACCAAAGCAGACCGAAAGCACACAGGTTACCTGGATCAGGGTACGAGGCAATGCCTCGGGGCTCAACGGGGGACAAGGGTCTTTGTGAATCAAAATTGATCGACAAAAGGAAAATGAAATTAACTCGAGGCAAATGACGGACATTCTAACACATGAAGATGCTAATGCAACACACGTCGGTGAGCTCGGAAGGTGCCATTGAAAATTCAAGGATCTAATACATTAGACTCACATGAATAACATCACTGTACGTTCGCAAAATGATTTAAGATATTAAATCATGATGCTTCTGTAAAGTGGCCGATCCCAGACAAAAGTTAAAAATGATTTTATGTTTCCAATGCACTCCTGAACAATTTTTGAATGTAAAAATGAACTTCGTTGCATAAGAAATTGAAAAATTTTGAACGTGATGTTACTAAATGCTTGGATGTTGAATCAAATTATTCAACCAGTCGCGAGCGACCATACAAAAATAATGCCCAAACAAATAACTTAGCCAATTAAGTACCTGGAGAAGATTTTTCGCACGAGATGATCGTTGCTGAGTTCGGGCTGAGGGTCGTTCTTGCGTCGCTCGGCGAGTTCCTTCTCTCGCTTCATGTCGCTCACTTTCCTGAATATGAGCTGTTGAAGAGCAGGAGTAAAGCATTTGAGCAATCAGGGAGCAAATTACATTGCACTTATATACTCGTATGTTTCGCTCACTTTAAAAATTGAATCTTTTTCTAAAATTCCCTCTTACTGATCGGAAGAATTCTGTTACTACGTGCACATCAAAACGAAATTGACGTCAAAATGTTAATTAATTTAAAGCGCAACCCGTACTTCGGCTGAGAAGAAGAGAGGTTACAGAACTATGAAAAGAGGTAGACCAATAAAACGATTTACCATAAAATGGGACACAAGCAGCTTCAAGTATATTGAATGAAGCTTGTCAAACTACAGGAGACAAAGAATCAAGTTGGCAGAATTTTACAAACTTTATTGTTACATCTACATAAAGAACATATTATTTAATAGTACTTTTTGGTAGTCGAATATAGAGAAATCTTCGTCTCCGGAAAGAAAGCGTGGTACTCCCTATTACGCCGAAAAGTTGAGTGCTGAACGAAATAAATTTTACAGGAAAAGTTGTTGGTACCTAACCTATTTCGCACTGCCCAAACATGGGCCACTGTCTGCTCGTGTCTGCTTGCCTGTTTTCAGTACCAAAAATCGACGCTCTCAAGTGAGATTCGTTGAACAAAAAAGTGAATTCCAAAGCAAAGGCAAAATGCATTCATGTAGTATTTGATGAACAAAATTTTAACCTTGATTAATCAGTAAACAAACGAAGCTATGAGAAAAGGGTTTTGGCTTAGTCGCACGTAACTTAATTTTGAAAAACTGTATGCATTTCACTCTGCGAAAACTCTGAGGAGTAATGAAACAGTTGTGTTCAATAGTTTTCATGTCATGAAGCACAGTTTCGCAAATGTTGCTGATCGCTCTAGAATTTTTCACCCACTTCAAAATCTTACGATAGCAGTCGAATTACTCTATACTCCTATGCATATTTTTCCACGAAGAGGAACACAGAGCAACTAGTCTCTGAAACTACCGTCTTTAGCGGACGGGTCGAGTGTTTCACTTTAAAAAGTTTATTGGTCACACGAGCTCGCTTGATTAAAATAATATGTAATTGCGAGCGCTTTGTGCATTGGTAGAAGTTTTTTATCATTATTCGGAGGCTATAAATAAGGTCATACTAACTCATCAATCCTGAAGGGAGAACCTCTCATTCTTCCTTCGGAGTTTCACTGAATGTAAGAAATAAATCAAGTGGTTTCAAATCGTTCCCTACTTAAGTATTGGAATACATTACTGATTTTATCGCTGATCCTTTTCAGACGAATTTGATTACTCTTTTCCTCTGGAAATTTTCCCAAAAGCTCTACAGTGTAAGAATTGCCCGAGTGACTACCATCTCCATGTGTGGAAATATAACCTATGCGAACTATTGCAGACTTTTTCTGTCCTGCTTATTTTTAGTAAAATGGGTGAGAAAATTGCTTATAAGAAAGGGTACTTGCACTTTGAACATAAATGTTTTCTCTATGACATCCAGTACGGCATTCTTTCTAAAAATATAAACAAAGCATACCATCCTTATACAGTCTGTAATATTTTCACTCAAAAATCTATGGCGGTAATTTCATGTTTTCTGTGGTGCTCGACTTTTGTGAAACACTTGACTGTGTAGATAGCATCTTAGTACTTTCAAATCTCACTGTCACGGGTTTGCTTCTACTTGGTTTAAATCATACTAGAAAAAAACATGCACTATATGGTATAATAGGGGGCGCACAATCAGAATTACGTGATATAAGTCATGAAATTCTTCAAAGATCAGTTTTGGGACTTCTCCCATTTTTTAAATTCATTAATGATTTAGTTCAATCTACTTCATTCCTCAAATTCACACTTGTCGCTAATTAAAGTCCTCTCTTCACAAGTCCCCCTGATGAAAACTACGCTACCATGACGTACAGAGTGACTGGAGAGTAGCAAATGACCTCGATGCGGCTCAAAGAAAAAAAAAAAAATATTGATCAATATCGGCGCAGCATAGTTCACACTACTTTCTTATAATGCACATCTTCAGCGCATCAAAATCGGTGTTGCCCAGATTGAGGATTCTTTCAAATTCTTACCGGTTATCAACAGCATAAACGTAACTTCAAGAGCGTATAACATATATTAACGCTAACTATCGAAATCTGCTGGTATTCTCAGCAAAGTTCAAATGCATGTGCTACAGAAACGTTATAAAGAATGTACAGAACATTTTTCATCCCCTTAAAATGCAGGATAGAAACACGACATGAAACTGATAAGGATAAAACGAACATACTGTTTACGCTACTCATAGATAAATGAAGGCTGTACAAATTTTGGAATAGACTGCCTGTACAAATGACTCATTTCAATGCATGAAGATACTTAAGCTTTCTGATCTGTATAATAAAGACGATAAAGGCCTAAAACTACCAACTGATTAAACTGGCGATTTTAAATATTCAATTCAAATCAAATAAAGTAACACTTCTCTACTACACTAAAACCATACCGAAATACAGTGTTTATTACAACGGTATAAAAGCTCTGAACTCTGCCCTTCACCATTTGTGAGAAAAGCGCTCTCGAAGCGTTCAAAGCGAATTTTCAATCCTATTTCTCATCAAGATATTGATGACTATGATTGTTTCAGGATTTGAATTTTTCATATTCCAATGAAAAATTCAAATACAACTCACATTGAACGCGATTACTCTTCACTTCCAGCATTTTATAAAACGTACCGTCTATGCTCACACCATTGGCAAATTTTTGTCAAAGTAATCTTATCTTGACATTGTCAAGTTCTTAATTATAATCGAATTCTTTTCTTTCATTAGCTTCATCATTCGATATCTTGTGCACGATAAGTGCTTTCGGTTGTATAGATATACTCGAACGTCTGCATGCCCTAGAATTCGAGTTTCCATAAGACACCCCTGAAGGTATAGCTCTTATTCGGGCAACCAATGTCGCAATTCTTATGGTGATAAATTTTTGCAATTGTTTGTGTGTCAGAGCGTCTCCAGATTACTACTTCCAAGGATTAGATCCCTCAAGTCAGACAATTTTCTTTTCTACAATCAGGTTCATTTTTTTGTATTTAGGAATTGACTACTTAGGTACTCAGTCTCTATTTCTACTGACAGTCGGAGATACTGCAGCACCAGTGACCCTGCTACATCTGCAGCATAAAGATTAGATTCTTAACAATTTCTTACGCAGAGGGTGGACGATAATCTGAGGTCTACTCGGAGTTTTAAAATTTTACATGCGTTACAGTGAACTTTCAACGCGAAATCAGAAGAAGATAGAGAGACTGGACTTGAAAGTTCTATCCCAAGTACGCCCCAGTCCGAGCAAGCCTACACCAAGGGCTATGTCGCACCGACGGCGACACCGAAACGATGACGATGCAAATTTTTCCTCATAGCCTACCAACTGTCTAACTTTTACACATCACTTGACTGCACCACCCACATAATTTTTGACACCAGTTCTTCTTCTACTTCCTTGCTTTCTTTCCCGCCAGTGTTCACTCTCTCTTATATAACCTCACCCACTCAAAGCACAGCCTTCTTACTACGACGAGTTGCAAGATCAGAACGAGTATGCTGAGAATAAAACATCAATATTTTATAAATAAGAATGAACTGTCCTAGGAGATTAAATACGTAGAGCTCTCACACTTTTACACCTCTACATTCATATTGCATACCTTGTTAGTAAGAAAATGGCATTATATTTTATAGGTCTTTCAAAACAAAGTTCTCCCCTCAATGTACTTTAAGATCTCTGAAACTCATAGAATTTTTCAGGACAGCGATGTTAACATTTCCTTTGCCTATAGTGTGCGTGCATGATTCACTGAAAATAAGGGATCATTTAATCGAGACGAGTGGCTCCCACGAATCTCAAATTAGAATCCAGATGAAAATTTACTGCGGGAGCTAAAGACTAAGTTGCGTAACTCTTCGTCTTTTCCGTCAACGTTGGATGTTTTGTTTCAACGGCTGTTGTAAAGTTACAATGTAATTCAATGTGAAAGTAATCCTAAAACTTGATTCATAATTGCCACGTAGGATAAGGTATACATTACTCTCGCATGGAGTCCAATTGAGTTATTGTAACTGATATTTTTTGCTGATTTTTTTGTTATGGCCAGTTTTACCGAGCATTTCGATCCAGGTTTGTTTTAGAGAAATACTTATGGTGGAGGTTTAGCTTGTTGAAAAAATTAAATAAAGGACATATTGGAGCGCCATTTTCAAAACTAAGAGTAATGCCTCAAAATTGTTCCAGTCGCACAATCATTTGTCTTTTACTATGTTTTCTTGAAATGAAATGAGTTGAAGATAGTAATGAAAATTAATTGCGAATATCAAAGCGTTGAAACCATTTGAATGGGTGCGACATCATTAGAATACTTTTAATTATTTGTCAAGTTCAACGAATCGTTGACTGAAATGAACTAATGCGAAAGCCTCTCAAGAATCGAATGCCTCTACACTCATGATTCCTGTAAGTCCTCCACAGAGGCGACAGATTCAAGTCGTGCAGGATAGAGAAAGCCGAAATTTTATGTCAGAAATACGATAGTTCCAAGAAAGAATGGCTTATAATTTCCATGATCCATTTAGCCTTAACATCTGTTAACTTCTGTCATCTCAATACATCGGATTACGGCGTGGGGAATGTTCTTGAACGTGGTCTACGGACTCACCCGAAACAGATAAAATGGTTCTCTGAAAGCAGCAAGTAAGAGGAATGTGCAGTAGGAACTAGGACAGCTAATTCAAGTCAATACAGATAATCTGAATTTCTCAGGAGACTTAATTTTTAATGCTGAAGGTTGTTTTCTAGAAAAGTAATGTGTGTCTTGTATTACTTTAAAGTTGTTCGTCTTTATCGATTGCTAGAGTACATGTATGTTTTTTTAAAAACTTAAAGCTAGCCTAAAATACCTAACTGACTATGCATACTAAAATACTAATTTCAATGAAAGTGTAATTCACACTACTTGCAAATAAATAATCATGTATGAGCTTTTCTAATCAGGACTTTAAGTGCAACATTAAGTTTCAGAATGAGTGGCTGAAGCATAATGTATTATTTCATGAAGCGAGTATTAGTTTCAAGTACATGTTTTAACTGGACAGCGTACATATTTTCGAAAAATGATATAAGGAATCAAAGTTATTAGTCTTAATGAGACACAGCGCTCGTGTATTGCAAATTTGTTCCCTATACCGTGAAATTTTTTGCATGTTCTCATACTGTACTCGATAAGTCGACGCCAGTTCTGTTCTGATACTTCTTTCAATCGCTACTGATACAATGGAAAAGACTCTGTGCTACATGCACTGTCTGCAATTGACATCTACAGCACATCATACCCTGTTCCTGAGGTTGTAGGTGAGCACGAGGTTCCTGGCGAAGGAGTTAGCGAAGGCGTGGTAGAAGTCGAGCACCTCGAGCAGCTTCTCCCGCTTGATAGCGTGCAGGTCACAGTAGGTGAGGGCCCGCACGTTGGCCGCACTCTGTCCCACCGTGGGACTTTTCCAAAATGTGTCCCCAAACACGTCCCCCTTGCCCAAGATGGCGACTACCTCGTCGTCTTGAATCACCTCAAGAGAGCCCGTCACGATGAAGCTCAAGATGTCCAGGGACTCTCCAGTGTGGAATAAAAGATCACCTGAAAGTCAAGCAGAGGGTTTACTGATTGAATTTTGGTGAAACAGCTTTCTGACAGATTAAACACTCCTCAAATATTGTCAACGAAATTCATAGACTTCTTTAACACACAAGTTTCCCTTCCTGAGAATCGTAGAGCAAGCTGCAGGATTGTTTTTTGAAATGAGATTAAATTTTTGAATGACAGCAAATCAAGTTGCTCTTGACCTCTGAATGGATTTTTTCCAACCAAAGAATGGATTTAACCCTGTTTCATAAGGGATTTTGGTTGGCTTAACGTAATTTGATAGGTTTTCTTATGACTACGCCGGCGAAAAATTTATAGCAATCAATGAGCCTCTCTGATCGTAAGAATACATCTTGGCTGAGCACCTATTAGTTAAATGCTGCAAGGAAAGACGCAACAGGCAAAGTTTTTTCTCTTTTGTGAGAATCAGTCTACTGAATGAGTTGCATCACTATTTTTTTCATGAGTAAATACGTCATTGTATTCCTGACTTGAATGTTATGTCCACCAGGAGGCAGTCAAGCATCAGATCTACGAATCGAACGCCGCTTGCCCCCACGAGCGCCCAGTTCCTCACCCGGCGCCGAGTGGCTCATCGTGAAGTGCATGGCGAGGGCTCGCAGGCAGCCGTCTGACGCTAGTCTGAACGCTGGATGTTCGTTGAACACTTTCCTGTTGAGGTGCACGCAGATGTCGGCCTTCATGTCTTTTGGGCAGTAGTTCAGCACCTGGAAAATGGACGTACATTTCAATTGGACAAAAGTTTTTACCCTCGTAGAGCCTGCTCAATTGGGAAATCTGCACTGTTCCATTTGCTATGAGTACAATGAAAGTGTTACAAAACAGTTAATAAATAATTTTAAGCTAAGCAAGTTAAAAATTCAATATTTTCCGAAGCGAATCTTTCTGTATCAAAAATTTTATTCTGTAGTCGATTGTTCATTTGTACCTCAAAGTAATTTTGAGATGAAATATCAATCGAGATTAACTAAATTGTTCACCAATTCTTAACGCACACATTACAGCAGTTTGTCCACTGCGTACCCTCTTGCAAATACCACGAAAAAATTATTAAGCTGTTTTGTTTGCGAGCTCTGATGTGGGCTGTGGCTTAAGTTTAGAGTTGCCTTTTCTTTCCCAAAGCAACAAGTCGTACTGAGTAACTTGCTGCCTACTCCTGGCAAGGCGTGCTACTGATCTTGCTGTATAAGGCTTATGGTAATTTCATTTCAGCCAAGAAAGAAACAGAAAAAAATGATTAGCTTTATTGCTCAAATATATGCACAAGTAAGCAGAAACGTTTCGTACAGTCAGAATTAATATGAACCATTACAATATGTACACATAGAATCAACTTCGATAGAAGCTTGTCTGGTGTAACTACAAGCCCCCATTCATTGAATGTTTTTATATGTGAATGTTATCGAACTTCGTTCACAGGACTCATGTGCAAAGAAGTAAAATGTAAAGTAATTAACCCGAGTCTTTTAATATCATGAATGATGACTGCGCAAAGTTTCCCAAAACATTTCTACTTAGGTGAACCATTAAATGATCATTCAGTTACTTTTTAAGATCCATATGGTAGCATTGTCTCCATACGCACGGTGCAAAATATTTTCTGCAAGCTTAGAAATATGATTCAACTCAATTTTATTAAGCCATTCGACTACGAAGACTTCACGTTGTGGTCTGAACGTGCAGCTGGGGGCGCTGTGCCCTCAAACGTACCCTAGAGACACACGCTTGAGAGGGGCACCAAAAATCAAACTAAGGTGCACAGCAAACGAAGTTTCTAATAACGTAAAGAAGCAGTTGCTCAATTGAGAGAAAACTACAAAATTCATTGAATCAGTAAAGGTACTCACTTTTGGTCTGTCGAACAACGCAGATGGTAATACACGCTGAACTTCCTTAGAAATAACAAAATGTGTAGAATGAGAACACCCCTTGAAAAAAGGATTTCTTATCTACATAAAAGGTAGTAAATGAGAGAACCAGTTCGCGATATTCACAAATGGAGGAATATTTAGAACAGAAAATAAACTGGTTTTGCTGAGTGTGGAGCGATACTGACATAGAATTAATTGTGTACAAACTGAACTTTGCCTTATCATTTGTCAACTCGTGATAGACAGAAATATATTGTAAGTGCTTTCAAAAGTAACCACAATTTGTCGGTGAAAATATTCCTGGAAGATAATTCATTCTCCAAAAGTGAATTTGTGTCTGTGTTGCTAAGAAGGGATGGCGCAGGCATTCAGGTAGTTCAGAAAATTACATTGATACTGAATGAGTAGCAGCGCATCCACGTTGTGTATCATGGCCGTAGTCCCCACGATCTAATGCAAGTAACCACCAAATAACAGCTGCCAAGGTCCCCTCATGATTGACATGCTTCTAATTTTTGGCCAAAATAGCTCGACTGGTCAACATTTTTCGCCGTCGTTGACATTTTTCCCGAGGTATAACTTTTACAAAAACCGCATGTAATAGGAAATAAACAGTTGTTTCCTTTCCATCTACCAAGGGTCTACATTTTCAAACCTTTCTCTGTATAAAATTGTCGTTGATATAATGAACTTGATGATTAAACTGATAATGTGATGATATGTATAAACTACAAGCAGAAAGAAAGCATACGTGCAAGTTGGCTGCCTATCGACTTTTATAGATTGGTATTCTGTGCTACAGAAGTGCGGGAGACAGCGGTTCACCTGTTAATGTGGTGGTAATATTTCTTGACCTGCAAGCTTTCGAATTCTGTACCAAAACTGAATCTAATATGTTGATGCGCACCAAAGAGGTATTTCAATGTACACGCTCTCTACGGATATCACTTGCATGAACAATAAGGGCAATGATAAGAATCGCGAGTAGATCAGTCGCGTGGAACTTGATTTTTATCCGATGAATAATTTTTTTATTGAGCATACTGGTGAAATCATATACATATTGTCTGCCGCCGTTCTCGAAATAGGAAGAAATTTTACAGTCGCCTATACTCTGAAACCTATAAGAACTTTTTTATAGCGAAGGAACTCATCTGACTATATGAACATTTGTAGACAATACCAACAATATTTTCTAGGTTTGGGATGATGTTATAGTATATTCTGTTCAAAATATCTCATTTCTTTGCCATAAGGGCTTGTTAGCTCTGCAAACTACAGTGAATTTATATATCTAAAAAAATTCAGTACATATATACGACGATATGGCTTTTAAAAAAAGAAACTATAACAGAATGTATATTATCTATCTATATGAATAAGTTATTCATATTACCATTTATCAGATAGTATCTGAATAGTTTAATTTATGACTGCTTCGGTCTCCTTTTACCTTTTTCGTTAAGTGTTACAGTGAGTGAACTAGGTTAAAAAGGGAAGCACACGGCTTATTGTACTTTGGCTGTCCAACTTAAAGTCTGTGTAATAAGAGTCTTTGAGTGAATATGGCGGGCAGTAAAGCACAGCTCCCAGGCTTTCTCACGGTATGAGCTAATTTTCACGGTGCGTTGGCCCCAATATCGTTTGCTACCAACCTGTACACGTGAATTTCGGAATATGTAGTACGATATTTTACTTCGGAGTCTGTTCATTCGCGAAATATATTTCGACATAATTCCCTACTCGATGATTGGGTAGCCCCAACCTAACGCTGATGCTTTATGACAGGGGTTGCGAGAATGATGTCTTGTATATAATTGTTAAAACAAAAATTTGTTTTCTTAATTGAAAATTAATTTGAAGTCATGCTTTCACGAATACAGAAACAGACGTGCCAGTCTCAGGTAGAGAACAGACTAGATATAGTCTAATACAAGTATTGTCTAAACTAAAATTGCCTCACAAACACGGAACTCTCGATTAACTGATAATCTTGCTATTAGTTGCGGCGGGACGGGCGTACAGACGGGCGGAAGGACGGATGGACCAACCAACCAAGCAACACTGACTATGACCATACAATGGGATACCACATGACAAGTAGGGCAGGTGGAGAAATATTTATACTAATTACAGTTACTCGAGGTAGTTAGGATTATTCAATCTACGATAAAATTCTAAGCAATCACTTATTGGTTTAAGAATTTAAAGTTCAGTAATTTGAGGTTTACTTTGCTTTCTTGATACATGTATCTTTAACAGTCCAATTTGAGACACATGACAGCAAGAGTGTAAATGTGAAAGCATCAAAATTAGAGTAAATATTGGTAATTACACAGCGTAACTCTCCTTAGGAAAAGAGAGCCGACAGCGTTTGAGGGCAACACGGATGTCATTCATTTGAAACGAAAAGATTCTCTTCAGCGTCAGATTTCCCGACGAATGGAAGGTGGTGCTGTTGATGATAATGATCTAGTGAATATGGGGACTAAGGTTAATATTTAGAGTACCAAAATATGTTACTGTTCAGGGTGTCACACAAAAATGTCCCTATTTTTATACAAATTATACCTCCAGTTCAATTTGACGTATATGGAGTCGGTCTGTTCCACGTTATAGGAAATTTTCTTTTTATTCAGATAAAATAAAATTGTTAATATCTACAGAATATCTACTGTACAGTAGGAAGTTGAATGACAAGGGTGGAACACGCTTTGTGACAAGAGATCATTGAAATAATGTAATTGATATTTTTATTTATTTCCTGCTTTCCAGACAACAAAATTAAATTCTAACAATAATGCAGTAAATGAACTTTAATAAACGAAATACAACTCAACATTTAGTAGCCCCAACATGACGGCCGTCCCTTTCAAGGCAAGTATTACCTCGATCAGCTCGAACTGCTCTCGGAATCATTAATTGATCATCCTGCGATTCCTGAAATACTTACTCAACCCGTTCTCGCAGTATTACCAATACTGTAGGCAGCGTTTTACATACCCGATCCTTAACCTATCTCCAAAGGAAAACATCGAATGGGGTTCGGTCTGGAGTTCTTGGTGGTAACTCAACTTCAAATTCTAGTGCTAAAACACGTCGCCCAAATGCTTCTCGAAACTTGGTGTTGACTATGTTGCGTCGATGAGCTGGTGCTCCATATTGCTGATCCCAAGTGTGTCTGAATGGATTACGGTTATAAAACTGCTCCAATGATGGAATTATTCATTAAGGCATTGTAAGTAGAGTTCTTCAGTCATAATTACCACATAAAAAAAGGGCCCGATATCAGTTCCATTACCTCAAAGACCCGCCCACACAGACAGCTTTTCTCTTCGAATGCTTTTTTCAAAAACAATTTCTTCGGGTGGATTATTGTACCAAACTTTAGTATTTTGAGTATTAATACTTTGAGTATGCAGCCTCATCAGTGACTACTAGTATTTCGATAAACCTTGGTTCCTGTGCGGTAATCCAATTGCAATATGCTCTTCTCTTTGTGTAGTCAGGGGGCAGTACCTAATGTCTTATTTGCATTTTCTACGGATGAACACGAATATCTTTCTTTAAAATTCTTTGAAACGTTGTCTTTGAAAGACCGCTTTCGTTGCACCTTACAGAGATTCGTTTTTTTTTTGTAATCAATTGTCGCAGAATTGCAATATTATCTTTAGTTCTTTGTGTTATTCTTCTTCCTGAATTTCCTTTGTTTCTGTACACAATGCTTCCATGTTCGTTAAATTTCCTCTCTGTTCGACAAACCGTTTTCTGCTCGGGGGAGTTACTTTCAGGAAACTTGCCGGCAAAAGCTCTTCGAACTTGTTCACAGCATTTAGTTGCCTTAAATAATAAGACAATAGAAATCCTCTGATCTTCAGTCAGCTGCATTTTAGGGATATTTAATTGTTGAAAATAAAGAGGTAAATTTCTAACTTACAAATGGTTTAAGTACTCGTGTGTACGTAGGATACAATATCTCAATTGGAACTGGAGATATAATTTTTTTGTGGGAGACCCTGTAGAACTATGACTTAGAAAATGCAAACCACTTGCAAATAGGGTTATTTTGTCATGGTGCCTGTCACAGATGAATTCCCGAAAATTACTTTGTCTCTAGTATACATTATATATGATCAGTGTTTTAGCTTTGAGTTGCGTTGAATTTCTGACTATTTTTGTCGTAAATTTTTATGGTAAATGTTTCTAAGTTATAAGTTTAGTAAGCTAGACAATTTCCAATGTATAGGCCAACTCGGTATCAGGAAACCCAGGTCTTACCTTCAGTGAATGAAATAATTTTCACAACGTTGGATTTATTCAGTTAGAGACTGATCAGATCTCACTATATATTGATAGCCCAGTGTTGCTTGCTAAATTGGGTGGTCCGTCCGTACGTCTCTCTGTCACGCTCTTGAAGATTTAAATAAGAGTAAATTCCCGGGTATGTATTTATAACTAATCAGAGTCCCTATCAGCGATAAAGCAGATAAAAATATTCCATGTCAGATTTACCGTAAATAAGAGAGCATCTTAAATTACCATCATTTTTACCTTCATTTTTGGCGGGGTGCGTTTACCAGGAATATTCATATGAAGGAATACAGATAAAGGTTACTTTTCACGGCAAAAAAGCAAACGGCAGCAAGAATAGGAAAAGCAAGTGGAAGACCTGTGAAGATGCTCCTGCCAACGTGCCTTGTAGGGCGGATATTGGTGCTCTGGTGGGCATTCCCTATGTAAGTGTTCACACATACGCTGCTACTATGTCCATAAACAGGAGAAAAGTGTGCCCTTAGAAAACTATCGGTAAGTTTGAGCAAAAACTAGATAATGAAATTGTTGTTGAGGGAGAATTTTGTAACTCTAAAAGGTTAATTCCCCCTAAGAGCTACAGTCATTCTAATGCATCCAAAATATGATACTTCACAAAAATTAGGCGAAATATTTTTTTTTAGTTTTGTTCCCTGCTTTCATTGCGTGGTGTGGCCCACACGAAGTTCTAAGGAATCCTTAGAAAGTAGATTCCTAGAAATTACTTTATTCGCGTCTAAAATAAAATCAATTAATGAATAAAATATTGAAAAATCTATTCACATCGAAAATTCATTGAAATGTGTTGCTACCTCCGACCCGAATTTTCTCTGGTTCCCGACTAATGACTTCAGCTCTTGTAAACTTTCCTGCAATTCTTCAAAGTTTCGCGCAAATTTCCTGTTTTTATTTCACTGTTTGAAATCAAGTCATGGATTGCGGAAAATAAGAAGAAAAGAACAAGCTCTGTGTGACTCACGGAAGGAAAAATTCATGACGAGTTAATTGATAAATAATGGCAGCAGGGGCTCACTGAGTTAATTAGAACTTTATTTCATGAACATAAGTAGATTCTAAACAATTTTAAAGCCTTCTTGTCTGACGTAATGTTGATGAGGTGAAGATTGGATTAGCTTGACTCCGGAAGGAGGAAGCTCCACACAGAAGTGTGGGCTCAGCATAAGCTCCGTGCCCCTGACCATGCGTGTAAGTCAAGTCATGTAGTGGAGTAAGCCTTGGCCTACTAGTTCTCTGATTTAAACTTGAAGTTTTCTAACTTTCTATTATATTGCAAACGACCGTAATATATGTAACCCAGTTGTCTATCGTTTTACCCACAACCTGTGAATTGAGTTTATTAAAATCCCATTAGCTAGGGTTCGCAAGCCTAATGGGGGTGGATTTTCTCCTCTGGAATGTTGTTAGCTGTCTTTCAACTTTCCGTAGTACTACTGTTGAATGCGCTGGTTGATAATTCGAACGCAAGGCTCTTCTAATGGCGCTACAGATGGCCTGTCTGCAGGCACGAGTTGTGTAGTATTCTTGTGGCATGCTTGCTGTCTGTGCTTGCTGCCTGTGCTTGTTGTTTCTGCTTGCTGCCTGTGCTTGTTGCTTGTGCATTGGTAACGAATTATCGTCCGTTTGATGAGAAGTCTAAGATATCTGTCTTACTGGAAGTAGTCTCATTGAAGATCGTAAAGGTGTTGCTTGAAAGTTTTCTTTGCACTGTTTAAAAGTCCGCTGAGAATTTGAGCTAATTTTAAAACGTTGCCTTCGTTCTAATTCAACATTAAACCAATGTCACCTTGACGTTGTCCAATTTTTTTTAAGAATGAGTGGCGTGAGAAGTTCTAGTCATCTCAATGGTAGGTTTTTGCACTTCCAACATTCTTCTGTACGTAAAGCGCAATAGCGGAGGAAATGTTTCGTTATGAGTGTTTTACTTGAAGGATCTATTCATGGAATGCATCCCGAACTGTTTTATTTAAAAACTAAGTTCTTCTTATGTATAATGAGCTGACTCAGTATGGAAAAGCCGCTACGTCTCGCTACGGACTGGAACTCACACTTATTGCGTATGAGTAAAACTTAAACATTGTGTAGTAGCTTGGCAAAACCTAAGAATTTAACATTTCTGTTCTTTAAATAATTGAGATGAACAATTCAGTCAGAGCACAATTATTCCATTAAAAGTGAATAACGTAATGTTTATGATGAAATAAAATTGCACTTTTATAAATGAGCTATACATTGTAGTACTTACCTCATTGATTTTTGAGAATGTCTTGAGAGATGCACTCTCGATAAATGAGTTTTGCTGATGATTTACTTCAAGCTTTTACGAAACAGGCAAGTGCATATTACAGAAGTGAGCTCTCAAAATTATCCACACGAAGAAAAAATCTGCAAATTTAGGAGACATATAAATAGAAAAAGCGTAGTATGCGTTTGCGTGTTATTATATTTCATTATTTCTACTGAGTATTCTATCAAATATGATGCTGGTTTATGTGGTTTTGCATCATCATTTTATAACCGTTTCTTTTCTTCTAATACAATTTCCAGAGCAACTGACTATAACACTAACAACTTGTCAAAAGTGCATTTTTTGCAGTGTCTGTAACCGACGATTGTTTGCCTCTCTGCCCGCATGCGACCATCGCGCAAACACATTTTCTTCAACTATACATTGTCGGGAACCTCTAAATGAAAAAAACTTTGTTCATATAACAGTCTCTTCTGATAAAAAGTATCGGGAAATAATTTCTGCACGTATGACTTCCATGTATAAATTTACTCATGCGACATAACTGAAGCCTTATCGTGATAAATAATGATAGCTGCGACTTACGTTAAGCAGAAATTGCTCGTCTATGCTGCCATGAGTCTGTCCTTGGGATTGTATCACGATGGAGGTTCTTCTAGGGTTGTATGAAGTGTTCTTAGTTTTTCAGCTGCTAGCGCAATGTTTCACGCCATGCGTCACGCATCACTTCAAAGTAGCAAATGTGATGCTAGTTTGACCCGAAGTGGGTTGATTGAAAAGAATTTCCAGTTGGGTGACAATTATTTTGCATGATAGGATCTGGTGAAATAAAGGAGACTAGATAGGATATACTTACGACTTGTTTCGCGGCGCGACTTCCAAGGTAAGATTTCGAAGTTGTTCATTCGGAAAATCAAAGGAAACTGAATTAAAATCACAGCCATGTAAAAGCAGGAATAAGTTTGTACCTGTTGAGTGAAGAATAACAGCAAGATAGATGAAGCCGCTTTGTCTAATACAAGTGAAAAGCGTGCAGCAATAAGTACAATAAGAGTTTTCAGAAGCGCTAGTATAAATAAATAGAATGCTTCTCTAGTATAAAGAAGCTGATAAAAGAGCTTATTTACTTCAAATCAAAATTAACGAATTTGGGTAAATAATTCAGCTTTTCAGCGAAATTTCTTTGTAAATAAGAAAGAAAGCTAACGAAGAGACAAAGTTTTATATATATCTGGCCAAGATGATAAAAAACACTGATCTGTCTTTACTTCAGCCGTCGTGTCGAAGAAGACTTTAGGTAAGTTTAAGTCCCAAAAATTGGAATTTTTACTTCTTGCTTTAATTTTAATATGAAGACATAGAACTGGAATTAGGGTACATTAGTGGGACGTATATTGAATGGTAAAACAACACGGTCGAACTGCAAACAAAATGCCAGTATAATTAAACCAAGCCATTAAAGTTAACTCTTTAGGAATGTATTAAACACTACTGGTGCAGGAAACGATTATAAATATACTGAGGTAAAGAGAGGCACTCAACACACGACAAGCTAACACTCAGCAGCATACTAGCTTGGAATTACCTTCCTTATTCATTGGTCAAAATTAAGATTCATCACAATGATAATAATGTATTTTTTTGAGAGATTACTGTCGAATTTCAGCCGTAGGTCTCAAATCTACGTAGAATCAAGAAAGACTATTTCTCTTAGAAAGAATTTTCTAAAGTGTGACATTGCTAATTCATGGGATTGTTAGTCGTGCAAGAATTGAGCAAAAAATTATGGTAAAGTCTCATTCCCATTTGAATTGTGAATCTGAGTAAAAAATGAAGTTTCTTTTGAATCAAGCAATGCTTGCTTGATTTACATATCTATATATATTTGATAGCAGTTGAGCATTCCAATCAAGTATTGATGTATCTAATGTAGATCAAACAAGTGCATCGAGAAAATGGAAAACACATTCAAACCACAGTGAAAAAGAGTTTACGAATCAAATAGAAGACTGGAGGCAGATGATCAACTGGCAGCTTTTCACTTTGCATTGACGATCGCCGGCGCCACCGTTTATATGTACCTCGTTTTCTACCTTGTTGGTGTCGATGCCTTTGGTCATGGCCCACGTGGACACCACGTAGTCCATGACTCGCTCTGACAGCGCCTTTGGCACCTCGTGCAGCTTCATGAATTCGCGCACGTTGTTGAGCATCTCGTGGTACTTGGCCGTGGCCGAAGTCATCTGCTGGATGATAGTCGTCACGTGGCCGAAGATGGTGGCGTAGAGTAGAGCTGTCGCCAACATAAGTTCAGTTACACTATGCAGTCATCACTGTTATCAGATTACGCATCAAACACTCAAAAACAATCGTAAAATAGTAGAACATGCACCACTACAATCAAGCTGCTCCAGGTTTTGCTCCTGACGCGCATAATTGAGTCACATACAAAATGAGTTTGTCGCGAACTCATGAGTGACCATAAAAATCTGAGATAATAATTATCATCGATGCTCGGGCTTAAGTAGTCTCTATGCATCCAATGCTAGTACATAAACTCCCTCAATACAAAATTAGTTAACTATTATTTTTCGAGTTAGAGTTATTCACTAGGTTCATCAATCGATTTCCAAAGCTGTAACGTAAGTTTAGGTTACATGTAAGTACAGAACATACATCAGCTTCATTCAGAGATGGCCAGGTATAGACTTGTCTGTTTGTTTCTCCTCAAAGATTGGAAGAAAGCAAGACGTCTCAGAATGGCAAAATAGAGTTATTGCATTTGGTTGGGCTAAGGGATACCCAGTGACGAAAGTAGCAGAGTTTCATGCTCAGCCCTGGTGTTTCATGTCGGACTATTATGCGAGTCCCCCAACAATGGAAGAAATCCGGTTCATCCAGCAATTCATAGCATAATTGTCGCAGAAGAAAATTCTGACCGATAGCAGCCGTCACCGTGTGTCCTAAATTGTTGACAGTATTCGCTTTGCATCTAGGATGGAATTACTGCGAAACATCAATGATGGCCCTTCTTCAGCTGTTTTCGAACGAAATCTTCGTATATCTCGAAGCAGAAGATATATGGAGGAGAGTGGTTGGTAAACAGCCGATGTTAATTCTTGCAAGCAAGACTCGTTTAACTGAGCCAAAACGCACCTATATTAGACTATAAAGGAGTGGAGAAGTGTCATGTGGTCAGGTGAATCACGATTCTGTATCAATAGCAATGATACCTGCCGTCGTGTTCATCGGATACCCCATAAAGCCTTCAACAAAGCCTGTGGGCAAGGGGCGATACAAGGAGGAGGCGGGTCTGTAATGTTCTGCCCCTTTTTCAACTCCACAGAAGTGGATCCTTTAGTTAAGGTATTAGTCAAAATGAACCAGCATGGTCACATATTGGGCTGCTTGATAGCCAGGTTGTACTATTTACACAATATCTAAATGAAGAAAGGCATGTTACTTTGTCTATCTTTAGGGATAACAACTACCGGGTGCATTGGGCTAGAACTCTCTTTAATTGGGATAAAACTCATTCAGGATATATCTTACCTTTAGATTGACCCGCCATATAGGTCCCTAGACAAGAACCCAGTAGAAAACTTGTAGGACCATCGAGAAAGACAAGTTAGACATCGAGGAGATCGTCCACTTACTGAGGCCGCGCTACGAAATCAGTTGATGCAAGAGTTATTTAAAATCCCAATGAGAATTGCCGCCATGATGCGGGCTCGCGGATGTTAGTTACATTATGTTAGTGACGAGTGAATTATATTTTGTCAGATGAGCTTATAAAAGGGTCGTTGAACTGTCCAGTTATTTTTCAGAATACTTTAATACAAAAGTACTGTACATGAATTTTCTCCATTAATGCCCCATTGGTAAATTTTTTAGCTCTAGGACTCGACAATTCTACTAAAGTCGATGAAATATGTAAGTTTGACTAATGGTTGATGGAAAGTAACATAAATAAATACGTCATAAAACGACAGCGTTTCACTTTGCAGTTTGTTGGCAGTACCAAGTACAGAGATAAGGCGTGCCGGAACACTCGTATACGGGTCTCTCAACTGCGCCAATTCCGTAATCATTTTTGGTCTGGAGAAACTGGGTTCCAGAACAGCTCGTGAGGAGGCGTTCTTCCAAGCGTACGCGTACCCAGACACAGTAGTCTGTCTCATGTCTCAGGCGCACGCACACCCAGACACAGTAGTCTGTCTCATGTCTCAGGCGTACGCACACCCACACACAGTAGTCTGTCACATGTATCAGGCATACGCACACCCAGACACAGTAGTCTTTCTCATGTATCAGACGTACGCATAATTTCTTCTCACGCTTCGGTGTCGTACTTCCAAAATTGTTACATCAAGCTACGCTTCAGATTTTTGTGGTTAAAGGTCGTTAGATATGGATTAATTCTGATTTGAGCTGAAAATGGTATTTAAATTAGGTCGTATTTGATCATCGATCTATTTTAGTTTCATTGAATGCATTGGCTATCATAATTCAGTAACCAAATTTCGATGAAGAGTTTACTGCACAGCCTAAATAGTGACCACCTATACAATTTCTGTATACAAATGACTGGAATGTTTGTTTCTGCTCAGCTGAGGAAATAAAAAAATGAAACTCCTTCCCACTGAGTACAGAGAAAATATCTTCAGCAAGAAGTGCTCATGCTGAATATATACAATGGCTGTCAAATGGCACGAGTTGTAGTGGTAGTACAATAGACTGCAGCGCTTCAGTGACGCACACCATCTAGCTACGAGATAGAGACCATTTAGTACGGACTGTAGAAAACGGGGAATCTATGCACTAGGTGTGTTCTCATACGAGATCCCCTGCTCATGGAAACCGTTGTAAGTTAGAAAATAACAGGAAGAAAAAACATAGAAGAAACAGCTGAAAAGGTGTGAAACTTGAAGGAAGTAAAGTAGGCACGAAATATAGACGTCGCGAAGGCCTATCTATTTATAGCTGAAGTAACCTAAGAGTTCCTCCCTGGGGCGCCAGTTTCCACTGCATACGATGGACAAACCTATCTAGCCTAACTCTATTGCCTGTCTTACGCCCTCTGTGGGGCAATCGCTGTTAAACTTTAGGGGTCGATCTAAGTGTGGAACTTCAAAATGGACTGCTTGAATTGTTCTTGAATGGCCCTCACTTTTATGAGTCCTGGTACCTACGATTTAGTTCTAGAATTGTTTGAAAATTCCACATGTAGAAATAATTTTTTTTCGTAACGTCATTTTCATTTTAATGGTAAGAAAATTTCCCTTGATATTACCTCCCAATCAATTTGAGGGGAGACTTTGGAAAATCGGGTAGACCAGTTATACTTTCCATCTCTCAATCAAGCAAATGACTGCATCCTGACTCGGATGTACTCTACGTACAATTGCATGCGAAGGAAAGTGAACCGATGTATGAAACAACAATGAGAACACCAATGTCCCTCTTCCTTAGCTGCAGACAGTATTCAAGTATAGTGGAGTGAAATCTAAGCATTAGTTTCGCTCGATGGGTGTTCAACAAATGGGTAAAATATTTTCCAATATAGAATGTAAATCAATAACTTATTATTTGGATAGTTCTACACCGATTAAATTTTTTTATTTCCCAACAATTTTTTATAGAAGCATTATCTCGTAACGGGCATTGAAGTTAATTTTACTCTTAGCAGCCACGCCCGCTGAGAGTGTCGGAGAGGTGTCTGCCCTAACTGATGAAGGCCAGCCAGCATCTCAATCGTCTTGCTAACCGTGGCTATTTCATCCAATTCGAATCGTCCAGGAAGGGAGATGGAATTTTCTGCAGCGACTAGCAGTTCATGCTAATTTCTTACGAAGCATCTTCCTTCAGCGACAGCAGAAAAACAAGAACCATGCGAATTAAATGAATTCACACCTCCGTTGTATAGAATTTCAGGCCGCAGGTGATCACGACGGAAGTAAGTGCACACAGTTGACTGAAATGATTTTGCCACTAAATTACACGATGAAGGTAACAGAGATACGCATTTAAGACAGTGAATATGCGATAAATGAAGCCGTTGTACACGTGATGAACTTTATCATGCAAGTACGTCAAGTAGAGGTGAATGTACAGTGGAATGACGGTGCCGTATGGCGGACGCAAAACTCCGATATTTAACGATAATTGTTGCGAAACAACAGTGGCTCCTCTATGCACTGAGTTGAGTATTTTGAGGAATTTGTCATACTTTAGAAACGCACTCAGTAAGGAAACGCACAGGTAAAACGCTTCATGTTATTCGAAAAATTATATTTTAACCCCTACTTAGTAGAACGTTTTAAATTTAAAAGTTTGAAATTTTTTGCCATATTAACTAAAATCTTTCATAGATAAAATTGTGTATGTTAAAAACTATTTTCTCTTTGTTATTAATTGAGGCGTTGAGGCCACCAAAGCTACTCCATAGATTTGCTGCTTTTTCGACCCATAATTTCATACTTCTACTTTTAATCTTAACTTCTAAAACATAAAACTTGGGTAAAGTGAAACGTTAGTATCACGATAATTAAATTTGAAGCCCTTCCGTGAAATAGTCGACTAAGGAAAAGTTTTGCGACCAGAGCCGGAGTTTTTCTTTGCTCATGCCTCTGCCCACTTAGCACCAGCAGCAGACTACTTATACCATCCACATCTGTACGACGCACCGTTGTACTCTTGATCACGGGAAAATTTGCAGAGCGTGTGGTGGCGGCGGAGCAGCGTCTACTTCTGAGGTGTCGGGTACTCTTGGGAGGGGGTCACTCTATCCGGTGACTACACTTCACTCTGCCTGGTGGCATCGCTGCATCCCATCCAGTGACTGCGCTGTATCGCATCCAATGACTTCGCTGCAACCCATCCAGTGACTGCGCTGTATCCCATCCAGTGACTGCGCTGCATCCCATCCAGTGACTGCGCTGTATCGCATCCAATGACTTCGCTGCATCCCATCCAGTGGCTGCCCTGTATCGCATCCAGTGACTGCGCTGTATCCCATCCAGTGACTGCGCTGTATCGCATCCAATGACTGCGCTGTATCCCATCCAGTGACTACGCTGTATCACATCCAGTGACTGCGCTGTATCCCATCCAGCGACTTCGCTGCATCCCATCCAGTGACTTGGTTGCATCCCATCCAGTGACTGACTTGGCTGCATCCCATCCAGTGAAAGCGCTGTATCCCATCCAGTGACTTTGCTGCATCCCATCCAGTGACTGCGCTGCATCCCATCCAGTGACTGCGCTGTATTCCATCCAGTGACTGCACTGTATCTCATCCAGTGATTGCGCTGTATCCCATCCAGTGACTGCGCTGTATCCCATCCAGTGACTGCGCTGTATCCCATCCAGTGACTTGGCTGCATCCCATCCAGAGACTACGCTGCATCCCATCCAGTGACTGCGCTGCACCCATCCAGGGACTTCCATTCACACAATCCGGTGATTTTGATTCGTCCAAGCCAGTGGACGCGGGGAAAGCCTCTTACGGCAGCCAAGTTCGGTGGGTATATTGGCTGATTCACTTCGCTGATCTGCATAGCTGAGACAGTTTTGGAGGCCTTTTTATTTGTCGCTCTAATTCAAAGGAAGAATTGTCACAAACCTAAAAAAAACATTGTTATATGTTTCTCTGTGAAATTTGACTATTTTTATTGCATTTTCAATAGTTTTCGATCGAGGCGAGTGCAGCTATGAAGTTGAAAGGGTACGAGCGGTGCATGCAACTAATTTTATTTTAGTTGCGACATTAATCACATTGCATATTCGTTGCGACATTCGAAACATAGACTTCGAATGCACCAATAAAATTTCAGATAGTGACTATTCGTTATTTGGTTCAACCAATGATTCCACTGGTGTTAGTATTTTAGAACCCCATTTTATACGTAAGGAAAAACCGGATCTTAACGAAATGCAGATCGGCCTGCTCTTCATCTTAACGAGTCCTTCTCATAGTGGGTTAACTCTTCTGTAGCTTCTTCTTATTTTTAGGTATGCTCTCGCGGTCACCAACTTCTCCATGTTTTAATTTTGATTTTTTACCATGTTTATTAGTTTCTTATGTAACACTTGACTTTGTTTTGAATACCTGTTTAGATTTCTGTTTTATCTTTTCATAATTTCGCTGATGGGCTAGGGTCCGAAACGTCCTGTTTTGAATTTGTGATAAAGTTTTATAGAGTGGTTTTTGAACTAACGTTTTCATTAAAGTCGTTTGAAGTACGTTGAATGAATACAACTTGGCTCACTAAATTCTAACAAAAAGAAACATTTAGTTCCGTTAACGAATTTTTTAGACATTGCAGGTCTACAACTGATAGAGACGATTAAACTGGGGATCCTGGAACGTTATTCCGAGCAGCACCAACATCACTGCGCTACTTCCTATGCACAAGTACGCTGCAAAAATAAAATCAGTCTGATACGTTCGCCTGAGCTCATAATATCTCCATGTTTACGTATGAACGCCTGATAAAATATTCAGTTTTTTCCTCTAGCTGTCAAGCAGTACCTGATAGCCCTTCTGAACCTTTGCTCCTCGGAGGCGTGAAGTTAACACCCTCGCCTACGACCGTCAGTGGTCGCTGAAGGCCAGTCGGGCTGCATGCCGGCAGGCACGACCTGCTCTTCATCGACCGAAGGCTGTCAGAGACAGCTGACTCGATTGGCTCTCCTAGTCTCTTACGATCGAATTCCTCCTTTTAGAGAGAAACGTTTTTATTCATCTTCGATAAAATAAATCATTTCCAAAAGTACAGATAGAATAGTGAACGGTAGGCTTCTGACTTAAATGCATTTCAATGAAATGACCTATTACTACAGAATGAGCTTTCGCGACTCGAATTGGCACCCTTTCTCATTTCCCCTTCAACGACACAGTTAGTTTTAAGCGAAAACAATCATAACTTAAGTGTTTCGAGTGTGTCGACATATCCCTTAAAACTAAATGCACGCACTTGTTGAGCAGGTTCATCATTGTTTTTATAGAAGAAATTTCCTAGTCATTTTGACCTCACACTCCGATCCAAGTACTTATACATGGATCGCTTCAGGATGATATATTAAAAAGAGCGTAGTTCATGAAGGTACTTACTAGTAAAGGGCCTCAGAACAAGGCGTCAGTAATTTTTCTGTGCAAGGCGTTGATGTGTCCTATCAATACGAAAAAGAATACTTATGGTGTCACTGTAGAAGCGGCTCAACTCACCAGCTATGATCATCATGCAGATGGTAAAGATTTTCTCGTTGTCAGTTTCAGCGGCGACGTTACCAAAGCCCACGGACGTCATGCAGGTCATGGTGAAGTACAGCGACGTGAGATACATCGTTTTCTTGCTTGGCCCGTTGGTCAACTCGTACGTATCCGAAAAATTTGAGCGATAGTAGTTGAAGGGATTCTGAGTGACATTTGCTAATTTCCAAAGCCACGAATACTGAATACCATTGTCAGCATCGCTCTTACCTGCAAAAACAAAGTACGAAATTAAAGTCTCGAAACTCTTACGAAACTTAGGGGTCAAAATCAATCCTGAATAGATTTAACGAATAAATTTGAGTTTTTTTTCGAATACCCTGCACTTGGTACATATTGTGCTATTTTTGGTGTTCTTCCAATTCACAGACTTACAGTAAATGAAAATTTCCATTGTTACGCGCCCTTATACACTATAGATCACCCCGTGCTTCCTCACGTGCTTCCATTACTAGCGCTCGATCACTTCCCTGAATGTAAATGAGGAAGCTTATCATAACACATTGCAATACAACTATTTTCCCCTATATTTTCCCACCTGCACTCTGAAAGTTTTTGTATCTATTCACCAGCTTGTTCTTTTTCAGCAATATACGTTTTATTCCTGATACAGTCCTACTCACCTTTTCTGGCTTCTTTTCTACTTCTTAAACACCTGCCACGTCACTGCACGGCTTACACACGTAGGTTCTTCACACTGATCAATGAATGTACGCACGCGTGTTCTATCTCTCTCTCATACGAGTACTCGCAACGTTTCTACTTATGTAATGATGCGATTCACAGACATTCAAAAAACACTAGCCACAGCTATTTACCGACTCTTCCACTAGTACCCTCTCCTCCAATCCGACTAAATCCCTCTCTATCCCACAAACTTGAAAGTATTTAGAGTTCCACCCTTTCTGCTTTACATAAACGAAACGTAACGAAGCTGATATCACACAACCGTGTTTACATATGATTCAGAGCCTTATTACTCTTTCGAATCATTCTGCATTTTTTTAGAGTAGTAGACACATCTTATGCGGTAGCATCAGTTACACTCATCACTCACCTATACTGTACCAGATGCACGCTAGCCAATGTGCCACCAGCATGTAAAAACAGAGAAGAAGAAAAAGCATGGCTGCTCCATACTCCAAGTAGCGGTCGAGCTTGCGCACTACTCTGCCTAGTCTGAGTAAACGCACCACTTTCAGTGCTGAAAATAGCGATCCTATCCCCTGTTTTCGATTCAATGGTTGAAAACCAAAACATTCGTCCGAGTACAAGAAACCAAAAACGGATAACAGATTGATTGTAAGAAAATTAGTAAAGTTGTGCAAAGAACATACAAAGAAAGAAGTAGACATGTTTTATAGTAAATAAATCGGGTGTTAAAATCGAACGAAAATATTCACAGTATAGTAGAGTCACGAAGACATTTGAACGTGAAAGTGTGTCAATAGAGAACACATGCAGGCGCATGAAGCATTTCACCGTAAGGTAATTTTGAAAATCAAAAGAAAGTTTGGAAGTTGAAGTACGGATGTGCAAAAATTAAAAGACGAAGTGATATCCGGGAGAGCAGCATGAAAAAGAACAGTTTCATGAAATGGAGAGTAAATCTTTAGTCAGTGACACTAGATATTATGTAACAGTACTTCAAAATAAATGGAAAATAATTTATGTAACATCGCAATTACTTTAGAAACTGGGCTTCCAATAGATTCAATGCTATAAAATATTAATTTATTATTATATATTTAATTAACAAGTGTAAGACACTTCGGAACACGAAACTGGTGATAGTGCTTCGAATTTTAATCAACGTCAATTCACAAATAGATACTAACGTGCAGATACACAAAGACCACAATAAGTCGTCATAGATGCGAAATGCATTTATCAAGTAATACAATTGTTTTGTGCAATTAGGAGATTAACTGTGAAGTACAATTAAGTGATTTGCCACAATTATATAGAGTGATCATGAAACACGTCGAAATTGCAGGAAAATATGTAATTTTCAGAATGAACATTTAAAAAGTTTCGAGTTGTACATACATCGACATCGAGTCGTTAAGATCAATTCCTAAAATTAAACACGAGGAAAAAACGTACTCCTCTGAAAGTATTGTGAAATCCACACTAACAGAAATGAATTCTGCGCTCAAAAGAATTTATCTTACTCATCAGCCAATGCAGGGCAAAAACCGAGAGTAAAACGTTTTTTCAAACCTAAAGAAGTTGAAGGTGGCATGTCGTTCACAGTACAAGGATTTGGTTTTAAAGTTTTTTTAATACTTGTTCCTTTCGTTGCATCGCAAATCGAGGTGCCAACGAACTAGAAATGTACGAGTATAACATTTGTTTTTAGAACAGAAGTTCTAATTAATCCCAACACAAAATCAGGGCAAAATTTGTGTGAAGTAAATGTTAGATAATTATCAATCCTCCGATATTAATAAAGAAAGAAATTAACTTCAACCAATGGCAAAATTTTCCGTATCATTTATAGAAAAAGTATTATTGCAATTTGATTGGCCATACCGGTATCACCCCAGATGTAAAATAATATTGACAGGGGACAAATAAGAAAACATATTACTTTCATTTTGTGCTTCAGTCATGCGAGATATCCTCCCGAATTGGAGTTCAAACAAGAAACCATTTAAGAAAAACATTTTAAGAGTAGTTAGTATTTGAAAAAACATATCAGGAACTGTCACACGACGATGGTAAGAACACGCAGTGGTTGGCACTTCAAAGAGGAGCTCGGGTGGCAGAGGTGCAGCGAGCGCTCCTGGCGGTAACGCTTGCTCTTCTTACGCTCGGCGAGTGCATCGCGGTCACTTCACAACTTCCATCTCTTTAAATGATTTTTCCACCTCTCTGAAGATACTAAGACAGTCATTGATCAACTTTTTTTTAAATGATGCGAGTGTGAAACTTTCAAATAGCGATTATTTCTGTGTTAAAATTCGTGGGAACGTATAAAAAGCTTTTAAACTGACCTGTAAATTTAGTGCTGTTACACTATTTTTAAACTTCCATCTCTTCCATTCATGTAAAGCCACCCACGATATTAGTTTCACTTTTAACAAAGATCACGGTGCTTGGTTTCAGGTATTTCTTGCGAGAGCAAAATCAGCTATTAGTTGTTAAATCTTCTCATAATTATATGATATGAATGAGTGAGCAGTAAGTTTTACAATATATACGGGTTATAACGAAGTTTGGTGGTGTTAGAGCCACAAGTAAAATGTTATGTGCGGTAGAGGGTCATGCACGTAGCAGATAGTTAGTGGAGCTGAAAGGAATTTTTAATTTTGTCATCCTACCCCTGAATCAAACTATGTTACGCACGAAGAGTCAGAACAGGCTGGTAATTAAGCTGATACACTTTTATTTTGAATTTAGCTACAGCGCAGATGACCGTACGAGACGAATACATCACCGGGGGCCAACTGTGTGCACCGCACTTGACGATTCAATGGCTCTAGACAATTCGATTGGGTGATAGAAACCTCCCTGAGAAGCTGAAGTCTAATATGTACACTGTAAATAGGAAACCTAACGTCCTTTGCAATACCGTTTAGTTAGATTTAAAATTCAAATCTTGGTTGTTACCAGGCTGGCCTGTGTAATACTGAGCCAGGGCGTGTGTTCGTTCAGACGCCTAGCGAAATGAACACGAGCTACCGCATCATTTCTGACGAAATGAGTGCAGCTCAAGTCTGTCATGAAAGCGTAAATAGGACTTCAAGAAGAACGGATAGATATTGCACTGCAACGAGCGCTATTGTGAGGAAAAGAGTACATTTGCTCTTTGTCCCACCGTCAAGAAGTTGCACGCAAACCAACCGTTTTTCCTGACCTTTAAACGTTTGAGTTCCGAGTAAAAAACGAAATAGTCGGATTCTGTGTCGGATATTCCACTTAATTTATCTCAACTAGCGAGGTCTCCAACACCCACCTATAAACATGTACCGAGTGTCCGATTAAATATTTGCAATAATTGTATTTTTCATGTCTTTTATACAAGTTCAGATATTTTTAATCAGTTTGTTCTATTTGATGAGGAACTTTCTTTTCTTATTTGTACGTACAAAAACCCATGTGAATAATGCTCAATTTTCCATTTTAGGTACAAAGAAGTTAGCTCAAGTGTGAACACAATACATTCCAGCCAAAGGCCAACGTCCAACCTCGTGGTACTAGACAGGCCAGAGAAAACACTAGGAATTTCCTAAGATCGAGGTTGCGCCTCGCTTAGCGTGCAATCCGGACCTGCCTGTTGTGAAGTTATTACTTGTTGAAATCCACGGCCTACTTCGCAGCCTAACGACCAAGATGAAGCAAAATGCTGGGTAAAGCTATGATTTCCCTCCAACAAGAAATTGCTCCATCACTCTGAACCAAAACAGAACGATAACTTTGGCCTGTACGATGTAGCGACCGATGCTATCGGATAAATATCATGTATTATCAACAAATTTTGTCAAATTTCTTTCATTTTCTACGATAAATAAGCGTAAATATTGTACAACTTTCTGCTCATTATTTTACGACTTTGGTAAAACAAGATGTTTGCAATAATAACCAAAATGAGATTTTCGCAATGATAACGACCAGTGGGCTTGACACTACAGCCAAGTGACGCGAAAGTACTGTGAGCCTAGCTGGAGCCGCACAATACTTCTCAGTTGCTGAATAGTTTTGTTTGAGGCGAATTACTACAAAATTTATGGGAATGTAATCAACGAAATAATATTTCTGGGCTCCTTTGCTAAAATTTCCGTCATTCTAAAAAAGAGTGACAGCATACATTCTGTAAGGCACAATGCTGACGTAAGACGAGCGAGCGCTTCCATCTTCCAACTCGGTATTGTCATGCCTCCACTTCCACCACACGAACGTCACATGCTCTGATGACCACTTACACTTTGGTTCGATTCTCCGTCGTATCCGCAGTTACTTACATCTTCGTCGTGGTCGAAGGCGTTGAACACGTCGTACGGTAAGCACGATAATAAGTCGATAACAAACCACGATTTGAGATAGTTCATTCGAATAATTTTTGGGTCTGACACGACTTCTCCTCCAGGACCCACGAAAGTCGTGTGGAAATTCAACACGATATCAATAAAAAAGATCACGTCCACTATGGAATCTACGACTAATAAAGACACGTCTTCTGACGTCTTGTATCTGAAGGCGACGTTGTAGGGTACCATTATGGCCGTGTAGAAGGTCAAACACAGTATCACCCAGTCCCAGATAGACTGAAAAGACAGGAACGATAACTGTTAGCAACAAATGTACATAAAGGTGACTATAGAATTATACTTAATGGCTTAATAAATCATGTTCTTCTTGCTACTATCTTCAGGAAATTAAATTTAGAACTGAAGACCTCCATAGCAGTAGACTGCATAATTTATACATCTCCGTAACGTATACGAAATATTTTAGACGGATAGCTTTGACAATAGGAGAAAAATATTTTATTAATCCGGTTGATACACTATGTACACACCAAAGTGTACGAATACTAACAGAATTTATTTTTCTGAAGTTTCGTCTCCAAGCAAAAAGTACTATCCAGAGGCAATGTTCTCCTTAATGTGTAGAAGAATGGCTAGCGTTCCCCTCACTTGGCTCGTATTTCAAGCCACGGGCTCTCGCTGAAGATTCATGCCATTATTTTCTTCCTTAGTTGATCCTTAACGCCTCGGCACCGGAGGCATCAAAAGAATTACTTTCACCTCAGCAAATCATTAATAATTACTGTCTCTCTCCACATACGGTCAGTCAGTAACATTAAGGGGAAGATTAAGAGCGGTGCTGGATTCGTCGTAATAAGATTAATCATTTTTTCTTACTTTTTGATTTGGTTTTTGATACTTTTTACGAAGGAAGCATTTATTTTGAGAATGCGTTTCGATTTTTAAGAAATTTTTTACTTGCCACCGACTCAAGCTGACGACATCATCATTTGGTTCCATTAGAAAAATCCAAATCAGAGACACAACGTTTACGCTTAGCAAAACAAAGCGATGCCTGATAAACTGAAGTTCTTAATTGAGAATTACAATGAATATGCATCACAATTGTACATTCCTCTGATTTCCTATATGCCTGAAATGCTACTTAGTGTGTGAAGTGCAGATGCCTTTTTAAATGAGCGAATGCATGGGGAGTCATGTTCAATAAGCTTGAAATTAACCGTAAATGTATTGAGAGGTAAACTAACAGCAACAATTTTACCTTGGGACCCATAACGGAATGCCATTCATTTTTATGGTTTATATTACGGTAAGGAGTTCAAGTGTGAGAAGCAACCGCATTGTCTATCTTTCGCCTACAATAGCGTAACTGATACGAAATCGATTGCAGTTTGTACACTCCCTTATTCTCAGTTGCTATAGAAACACTTTTAATTCATCGTGAGATATTTCTAGAGCAGTGAGAAATTCAACACTCGGTTTCAAGTAAGAAAATCGTTTGGAAGCAAAGAAGAGCTTTTAAACATTTATTCCAAGTATGCTGAATCGTTCCATACCTTGAAGGCACAGTAGTGGAGTAAAATGTGAGGAGGTGTTTTGGGCGCTTCTTGTCGATACTGTGGCATGACATCGCTGTTCAGGCTCATCATCTGCAAATGAAATGAATGGTAAGAGAAAATCAGTGCGCTGACAAATGAACAACAATCATGCGGATGAATTTTCTTGTGATTCAAGGTGACAGAAGCTGTGAAGTTGCCACAATGACTCACTAAACGGACAGCTGGCGAAAGTGATGGCAACGATTTTCTATTCGTGTATCGTAGGGTTCCATAATGGCATCACAGTGATATGTTTTGAACAACCTTCTGTTTAATGTTTTTTGTGAGCACTGGGGAGAGCCTTAGCATGACAGAAATGAAATTGTAAAATTTCGACTGGGACACAGATCCGGGAATCAACTTCACGAGTTTCAGAAACATGTAAAAACACGCTAGACTTTAAAATGGAATTCTGCTGCGTTCAAACTATGTGGATCAAACTGAACCGATCAGGTTTTGGAAAGTGCTCAATAGCTTCGATGACGATCGCACCTAACGAACCCAAATTTTACCAGTTCTATTCCAGAATATTGTGATCGATTGTAGTCCTTTAGTGAGGACTCACGTGCGCGATGTTGGATTGCTTGGAGACATCTTTGATGACGGGCATGTGGGACGAGAACTGCGACACCAACACTGACCGACTCCTGGTGACCGACCGTGCTAGCTTGGCGAACTTGCTGAGCGATGCTGGTGTGGGCACAAGGAGCAGTTAGTGGCAGGAGGAGGGAGAGGTGAGGTTGTGAGGAAGAGCTTGGAAGTCGAGTTAGAAAAAGGAGCCAGGAGTGTTAGAAAAGGAACCATGGGGGGGGGGGNAACAATTCTAGTTTACGACGGAGGTCGGAGAATGCAGAGCTGGAGGGCTTGGTCGCAGGAGAAACTTACACTTGAAGATGGTAGTAGACGCGAAAAAAAGGAACAGAGGTGTAAGTAAAGTGAAAATTAAGGAACAATAATATATTATCGTGGGAAATAGAAGAAAGTAGTTAAAATAGGTTGAATCTAGATGAAGAACGAAGAAACACGAAGTGGTGCGGAGGAACAGGAAATAGGTGAAAAAAGACAGAGTAAGAACTGAGATGATTGTAAATATAAGAAACCTTATCACTTATGATGGCCGAAAAATATAAGTAGAGGGTCCGTAGAAGTAGAACCGTCACTGACGTTCTCTAGTTGGGGTAAAGAACAAAGGAAAGCGGGCTAAAAGAGTCTCACAGAGAATCGCTGAGTTGCGTTACCAGTAATGTCCGCTGATTGGAAGGAAAAGTAACAAATCATTTCGAGTGTTAGTGCTCTACTAAACTAGAAATTACTTGGCAAGAACGAGCGTCCAGGTGCCGTTCTCAAATCAGGAATAAATAAATTAGCATCCAAATTGAAATTAATAATTTTTACATGAAAATTACGTGGTGCGTACGGTGGGATCACCATTGTATTCTCCAACTGATTTTTAATTTGTAATAAGACTTGAAATATGCTTACTTACAGAGCCTACGAGTTCAACATATGTCTGAAAATTTTCTAATTAAAATGCTCCACGCTCATCAATAAAAACATCGCTGAGTTTCTTTTAACGAAAAGGTTGCCTTTCAATCACCAAAAATTGACCGCGGAAAAACACTGGGTCCAAGGGGGTCACAGTTAATTTAGGTACGAAATTTACCAGACCATGCACGAAATGATTTTTGTCGCTTTCGTTCACTGTGGAAGAGTCAAAAGGGTAAAATTTTTCTAACGAAAATCAAACTTAGATGCTGAATTTTACTCCACAGGAATGAACAAGCCCCCTCATAAACATGAAGAAATGATCAGCAGCATAACGAATATGTTATTGTTTGAACTTATTTCAATATCAGTAATGCTTAAATTCATCAGAATTAACATGAATGAATTCACGCATGCGAAAATTATTTACAAAACTCTATAGGATAAAAACAGCATTTGAAAGATATGGAAAATTTAAGCGAATGCGTTGCTTTAATACTTGAAATCATGGATGTATTTCTGCAGCAGACAGAAATTGACTGAAATCAGAACCCATAAAATACGTGCCCTATATTTTTTGTCTAAAGGAGATACTGTGAATAGCGATGGCAAAATGTGTCTGGGAAGAAGATGTACAACCGTTTCATTGAAGCAAATATAAAAAGCTGGCTGTTATGCAAAAGAGATAAGAAAGATTAACGTGAAAGTAAATTGTTGCACTTTTATATGTATGCAATTATTTACATATTGCTCTCAGACTTATGCATGCTTGGCTAACATCAACAATTGAGCGGCCTTCTTGGTCTGCTCAGAATTGAGTGGCCTACTTGTTCAGCTCACAATTGAGTGGCCTACTTGTTCAGCTCACAATTGAGAGGCCTACTTGTCCAGTTCAGAATTCAAACAAAATGGAAAATAAAGGCAACGAAAACCTTTGTCTCAACAATTTGTGTAATACGTATTTCAAAAACAAACGTTGATTGATGCAAGTATAACAAAGAAAAGTTTTTCCTATATAGCATAAATACTATGCTTAATAAGATAGGGGAAATTATATCATACTATGTAAAAAAGGAAACAGTGCTGTTACTTGATGAAGCTGAAATTTTGGAGTACATACTGTAAAGTGAAAAATTGTACATTCGTTTGTGTTTGGCTAGAAAATCCACATTATTAAATAGTCGACCTACAACTAGGCTCCCACACATCGTAAACTTGAATGTAAACGTCAGCGCGGCATCAAAACTGAACATCATAATGTTTGCTTGAGGTGAATTAATAAAAATGCTAATTTACAAAGTATTATATGAATGGAAGAAATTAAACAGTTATCGGAAGGATTGATGGGTAAAAGGATTTGGATGAAAAAAGGATCTCCTTACAAATTCGGACATCTGAAAACAAAGTAAAGATTACAAGTATCAGTACATTAACTTATAGAAATCTTATAAAGATCTTTCAACATAATCTCGAAAAATTTAAGCTTTGAATTCCGCACTATTTACAGCATCTGTGATAATAAGAATCATTACAATAGCTAAAATGAAACTACTTAATGGTAATGATAATAAGAGCACTGGTTTGTGTCGTGCTTTTTTTGCAACAGTATAATGAAATTAGTGCCCTGAATTATGTATGATAGTTTTACTCGTTTTTTCCTAAGACCAGAAATCACTGCGATATGTTCGGGTTCGAAATGAGGTGAGTCTGTTGCACGAATCCAACAGTCGCTCCACGAGGTAGCCCCGCACGAGGTACATTAGATCTTCAATTGTTATCGCTCTTCACTACTTTCAAAAATCAATCCGTATATTTGAATCATGTTCACGTAAATAAATCAGGATAAAAGTTGGTGAATATAAAATAACATTTATCTCTGGCTTGCAGATCAGTCAAGTATTCTATGTACAAAATTAGATAAATACGCTCTCTAATTCTATGAACGACACGATACGTAATACTACGTTGAGGGGCAAGAGAGAACTCTAATGTTAGTAAACAAAATAACCCACTGAGGAATGCTTCAACTGCTTGTCTTATCAAGACGACAATAGAAGAAACATTTAACAAAGACTCTTAGCTGTAACATTACGGCGACCAAGTTGTTTCTCAGTACAGGCACAGTCAGTAAGCGGGAACAAGACATACAGAGAGAGGGGCAGGCAGAGCTTGAAAATCGTACAGTTATGGCAGCTTGAGCAACATCGACGTTCGTAGTCAATGCGGAAATTTTCTTCGTACGCAATAATATTTTAACGTCTGTGATAACGTTGCACAAAAATTAATTTTACTAACTTTCATTCAACACTCGACCATGCGAGTCACAATTGAGGTTAGAAAATTTGCGCATGGACTAAGCTTAAAACTTACAATTCATAGCTACATGAAAACAGTGCATTAAACTAAGGTACTGAGATCACCTTAAGAATAGCTGTCTTTCAAACTCCTGACATCTGCGTATCTCTGACCGGTTGATATTCATAATTCAATTTTCGAACTTTCGTGGTGGAGATGGAGGATATCTCAGAGATAGTGTTACCATTATTTTAGTCCACTGTGATTGCACATTTTGATGAAAGACTGATAGATTTTAACTCGTAATTTTTCTCCTCGATTTCGAAAGCAATCTTCCACCCAGAACCGCAACTGTAGTAACGAAATTAAGTCTTCTTATATAAGGAAAAAAAGGAAAATATTGATTCTACAATTGATTGGGTGTTGAATTTTTCAAACATAAGAGAAGGTTTTCACAACATCGAAGCTAACACTCTACGAATTCATTATGATAAAAGTCTTACGTCAACTATTCTCGCAAAAACTCTCGCATGCTGCGAAAGTAGAGATGAATGAAGGCAAGCCGCGATATGGCAGACGAACGAGACGACTTTTCTATAAGGATGAGAGGCGTTGAGGAATTCTACTGAGTTGTGAAGTTGTGGCAAAGATTGTTAAGGAACAGGGCATCTATCATTCAGAATTATCTGTGTGGAGGAAGAGGCCTTTACGACAAAATTTTTGAGAAAGAAAAATTGGAGGTAGGAACATACACAGGAGCTCATACAAGGTCGTGCTGAAGTTACGACAGTGAAGAATTATTTAAGCAATGATGTTGATACGTTATGAAAAAGGCAAGTTACTCAAATGGAGAAATGGGAAGGAATTTGAAGGTAGGTTTTTACAGATATATTTAACGTTTTCGTTTAGATACTGAAATTTTGAAGTGTATGCTGTTTGAAAACGAATGAGAAATTCAGGTGCTGTGTGGTAGCAGTTTGCTTCATTGTTCAAAACAAAAGTCGTCGACAGTGGGAACTGGAAGACTAAAGGTAAATATGCTAGAATTGGATGTTACAGTGAGTTTAAAGACTAACCTGGCAATTCTTTTGTGAAAATCCTTGGAAGCGAATGAGTCGGCAATCCAAAGGCATAGCCTCATGAATAACGAAGAAGTTTCCTGATCTATAAATTGGGCTTCAGTTTTGAAGTAAGCAAGAAAGCAAATCCATGATCTGATCCAGAAGCGATTCCACTATGAAACGTGAAGGCGCGGATCGATATTACCCAAAACGAATGAGTTTCATGAAAATAAGTCGGTAGTTCCACGTAAATGAGTTTGAGACGAAGTTACTGAGCGAGAAATTTCTCCGTATGGGCAGCACATTATGTTTGAGATCAAAATCAGGACCCGTATGTCAGGTTGGTTTAGTACGCCTCAAACCACTTATCATACGAATCGTAACTACACTTTAGAATGCCGCTTGTGTTAAGCTCACAGTCTCAGCTAAGTGAGCGGGATCCTAAATTCATCCAAGTTACGCAATTGCTGCACTTCAAAGCTTTTGTTGGAAGGCTTCTTAGAAGTTGAGTTTTCGTAGGAGACATGGTGAAACTTTCATTTCCGTATTGTTTCCTTGGTACAAATTGATCGGTGGTAGTTTTTCGATAGAATTCTCAAAGTGTTTTATGGGCGCTGGTATTCGACAGAGTTTATGAAAAATTTCTTTAACGCGACAAAAGGATGTTCGTCGCGTTGCTTGACATGTACCTTAGCTGACATGAGAAGATTCTAAAACACGTTCTGAGGAACAACGAGAAAAGATGAAACGCACATTCAGTGTTAGTTCATTGGGCAGTCTTTTAAGCAGCGACGGAATAGCGAGTACTGTTCCAGTGACGAATTATTTTGAAATTTTGTTTGACACTGCAGAGCAAAGTTTTATTGTGGTGCTTGAAGTTCGATAAATAGTTGTCACACTTTGCTAAGGTTGACAGATTTTATGCTATCAAAGAGCGACTAGGAATGTAAAAACAAAAATGTGTTTCGTAAGAAAACGCACATATAGCAACGATGTACGAGAGGGGAATTAGGGGATTGACCTACGCAGAGCATAGGGAGCAAATGCATCCAATGTAACGAGGGCCAGCACATGGACAACATCAATAAATTGGAAATCTTAGAGAGCAGTCAACAAGAAAAACCACAACAACAGCAACACCAATAGGAGAGAAACGAATCTGTGACGGTGGATCTCGCAAACCTTCTTTGTCATCTCTTGTGGGCAGGAGGTCATCCAACCAATGGCCTAAGGCGCCCACCCAGTGACCAGCTGAGCTCAGGAGAGAAAAAGAACCATTGTCGGCCATGTTGATGCTGAGACACGGACTTCAAGGTTTCACTTCCCAAAAGCATTGACCGTTTCCCTGTGTTCCTTCCTTAAAGAGCGCAACCTAATTTATTTCAGCGATGTTCAACGTGAATTGTTTTGGGACCAGCAGCTGATTAATCAATTCAGAATAAAAAATTTTAAATTATAGTGATTCTGAACCCATTATGTGAATAAAATTTAGGTTTGTTCATTTAAATAGTGTTTACAGAAGTTTAGGTATGATTAGAGAGTCCTTTGAGGTGCAGGTCAGCTTTTCATTTTCTGAAATGATGGAATGATTTATTTAGGAGGTTTTGTTATTGATATTTGCGGCTTGAAAGATTCAACGCCGCAAGGAACAAAACCTGCTGGTTGGAGGAATGAAAGATAAAGCAGGATAGGATGGGAAACTAACTGAGGCTACCGTGGCTACCACAAGGTAGGCGGAGGTCTGTTGAAAATGAAAACACGGACTCAAGGATCGGATGCGTATCAAAGACGAGATATGCAGAAGTTACTCGTCATCCATCAAAGGAAATTCAATGTAAAAGGAGCAAGTAAGAAAAGCCATCGTTCTTCAGCGACCTCAGAATGATCAGTCGGCTTATGACCTAACATTGCTTTGCTATTGTCAGAGTATCAAAAGAATGAATGGACAATTCGACAATATCAACAGCTGCAAACGAATACCGATGAAATTCAACAACTGTAAGGCTCTCAAGGTAAACTTTTTAACCGAAAGAGTGACGCTCGACCAATGCTAGGTTAAACCGACTTTCCAAGGTCTTCAAAAACCTCTCCACGAGTCTGAACAGCATTCAAGGTTTGCGACAAGAACTCCAAGAATATGCTGCACTGAGGCATCTAGGCAATGCCGTTTAATATAGCAGTATTTAAAATTACACTCAGAATGATAATTCTTTTACAAAAGGATGATACAGAATTTAAAATTTCTTGCAACAAGTTCACATAAGGAAATTCGCAAAAAAGCAATTGCTGGGGAGGCTTTCGAGAAAGGCTTTTAAAAAACACCTACTGGTGAGCTGGCGGCCACTGGAGGGTCCTGCCAGGTCCGCAGCTGCACGAGCAAAGAATTAGGCTAATTATACTTTTATTTATCATTATTCGTTATTAACTCGCTGATAGGAAAGAATATTTATCGAGACTTCACCCACACTGGGGTCCAAGACCAGTACTGAGTTTCACTCGCCATGCAATCTCGTGACTTGCGTGCTATCTCTCATGAATAAGTCGGAAATTAAATCTCAAATTTGGTTTAGTAAAAGTGTTTGTTGAGAAGCTCGTGGTGAGAAGGAATATCTCAGAAGTGCAATCGACATCATAACGATAGAGACTTAATTAATGTTTATATTGAAATAGTGTGTTCTGAAGGCCACTGTGCAGTCCTGTTTCAATGCTCATTAGTCTATTCCAAGGGAATTACTGATGGCGGTGTTGAAGAAATAATAAGGATTTAGGATCGAAGGGAGTGGATTTCTGATACGTAACTCGCGGTCGTTTTAAAAGAAACTTGCAAATAAATTTTCTCTGATCCGTTTGAAAGAACTGTTATCCGTCATAGTTGCATGTGTCCCTCTTTCTATTAATTCTTCATTTAATACTCTTTTGCCTTCTTCTTTTTTTTCATATTGCTCTTGTTTATATCAGACTTTTTATTTTCCTTCTCTCTCCGTATCTCTTCCGACAGTAATCTTACATTTAACAACAGAGATATAGTATAAGTACATGGTAGCATAATTTGTTGTCTACAATTACACTGAAGATGACGGTAAGAAGGCAGCACTGCTCTCCTTCTTCATCTTTGAAGGCATTTTTACTTTTAAATTCTTTGATGGGTGCATTCTCTGCTCCTGTAATTGATAAAGGAGGCGCGCTCTTACGACTGACAATCGACAGGCTACCTTATTGAACGTCATCCTAGTCCGAGCTGTCACTCACGCACAGTACGCGACCATCGAAACAACCGCATTCTAGTTTGCTCCCATTTCCTTTCCTCAAGCGCAAAGCACTTAAAACATGGGACTGTTTCAGCCAAGGACGGGTCATCCTAAGTCGGGACAGTGTTCGGTAGTGTGGGACGCTTGAACTCTTTACGCAAGCCTTCACTGATGCTAAGAATGGTTCCTTTTGGTATTTTTTGTAATAAACATTCGTTTTACGTTGATCAGAAGCATGTTTCCAAATCGAAGTATAAATACGCCCTTGTATTATTTCACCCTGTAAGATGAGTGCTTACGAAGTGACGTACTGCCTTTAGTAGTGCAGAGCGCACCCGAGGAAATCAACCTATACAAAATTGAACACAAAGAATGAAAATTGAAATCTGTGATGACTCTTAGAATCGACATCGGGATTCTTGTTTAGTGGTCGGAACATTTTTCTAATAAACGATAGATGTCCCAATGAGATGTGCTGGTATATGAGAAGAAGAAGAAAAAGAAATACCACTTCGCGAACTTCGTACATTTGATTACGATTAAAATGCTCAGGTGAAGTTTTACAGCACATTGATACGCATGAAACTCGTCACGATCTGTCAAATCAACTTGGGTTCAATAAACTTCGTTAGCACTTCTTTCAGTATCGTTCCTACCTTTAGTTTCGTTCCCTTTCAATGCCTCCTGTTATTTTTTTATTTTGCAAATAGCGTAACCACGACTACTTGTACAATGCCTGACATTCAAGAAATCTTTAAAAGTGTAGCAAGTTTCCTTTAAAACATAAAATAAATGACTATTATATAACCTTAAGACAACGAGGAAACGCGGCATAATTTGCAAAATGGATTTAATATGCACTAGGACCCTAGGTGATAAACAAGAAATAAATTTCAATAATTCGCTTAATGACTAATAATATTATATCAGTTTTCGCAGGACTTTACATTTATGCTGCCATAATTACAGCAGTCATCGACTCAAGACTTGCAATGTTGCTGGAAAAGATTATTTCCCTAAATTTTAGATCTATTTTAAATTTGGATATTTAAGGGACTATATATTATGATCAAATTCTTCCTCGTGCTCTATGAATTAATTTCGAATGATATGAGTGCGGTGCGCGCGAAAATTCTCATCCTGAAAATTGCACCCCCCTCAGGAGTGAGGTAGTCCCCCAACGGGTCAAATGTGCAGCATGGATCTGCAAATAATCACGCGGTGTCGAGACAATATTACTCAACCGATTTAAGCAATCAGAATTACAGCATATTCTTGTTAAATAAAATTTGCATTACCGTGCTCAAATCGGTCGAAAGTGATTCACTGAGCGAGAGGGATTACCTAATCACTCGGGATGGTCGCCCACACTCTCCAAATTTGAATTTTATCCAGAACTTAACCAATTGAGCTAGGAGCGGACTGCATGTTTCAGCCCCTCGTGCATTTTGTAACTTGCATATTTAATGCCCAGTAAGATGACACCTGTAAATTGTTCGAAAGTCTGTCGATAAATTATTAAAATTCGCTGACTTATTTTGACGACTTAACTTATTTTTATGCAATTTTGTTTCACTCTAACCATTAAGAGTCATCAAAACCGGTTTAACAATCGGTAGTAATTTTTCCAACAGTAATTGTAACCAAATAAGAGATATTTTGTCGTTTCTGCTTATCGGTTTGTTTTCGTTTGTTCAAGAGGACGCGCTGAGGCACAGGCAGCGCACTTGTGAGCGATTGCTTTGAACTGCAGCGGTCGATAAATGACTGAGAGAGGGGGAGGTTTTGTTCATGACTCCAGCAAAAATTAAATTCGAACTTGAGTACATACAATTAAGAACGGAACCATTTAATTTTACAGTCCGTTAAGCGATATTTTTAAAGTCGCCAGGTCGAATGAAATTATCTGGAATCCTGCACCCTAGCGTAAAGCATGAATGAGTAACACAGATGAATCTCCGATCGTTGCCGAGACGTGGAGTCTAAATTAAGCGAGTCATGCTCCGTAGCAACTGCTTTCAACATCAAACGTGACGATTTCTGATCACACTTACGATGCTGAGAGAGCGAAAGCATAGTAAGAAATAAAAGTTGGTACGTAATGTTAAATGGCTGCATGGCGAAACACCGTCAGAAAGTAAGAAAGCTAAAAAACAGCCCCAGCCAAGTAATTAGAACTCGCGCACCAGCGCAATAAATGCAAGGCAAAATTACAGCATAAATTAGCTTAGACTTGAGTAGCTTGTGAGCCATACTGTTACTGTGGATACGGAACAAAAATAGATGAGAAACAAAGATCGGAAAGGACTTTACCGACAGTAGACGTGCGACCTGTGGAAAGGAATGTAGATTATCCTTGTGTTGTAAGCATGAAACATCTCAAAGTGAGTATTTAATATGAACGGAAAACAACATTTTTAGTCATACTAAATTTGTACAGTCTTTTACAAGTACAGCGTTACGCCGAACTACGTATTACAGTTTTACAATATCAAAGACAGCTTCAACAGTCCGGTAAATTTCCAGAATTTTCAGGGTTTGTGTAGGAACGCATCCAGGAATGAGAAATCAAGAAGCATTGCTAAGTCGTTCGTAAGAACTTAGTATTAACATTACATTGACCGACCGAACAGAGCGTTGAATTATAAATACTAAACAAATGCAATTCAACTTAAAATCATTGAAATTCCAGTTAGTGATTGACCGAATTTCGGAGGCAGCTTTATGTTATTCGTTATCTGGGCAGTTGAAATTTTCGAAGAAAGAGTAGTCGACCACGTAAGAAAAGCGCATGAACAGTGCCTGAGTGTATTGCTTCAATAAATGCGTTACGGGTAAGTCTCCGAAATTTTTATGATGTAATTAATACTCGTAGATTTATTTCTTTCGAAGATCCCTACGTCCTCAAAAGAGATTTGGAATGACTCGATAAAGTACGCAAATTAGGAAAGTATAGAATTTAGCCATGTGCAAAAGAATTTGACGTACTTATTTTTATGGATGAAAAGGAGTGCTGACTCTCAGTGAGGTTTGAAAAGCAGATTCAGATTTTCTGACTGAAGTAATATTGGGCAAAGATTTGAAAAAGTAATTAACGAAAACTTTGATCTTCATTGCAGTGTTAAGTTCTCGTAGAATTACAACGACTATGTTCTTAAATTCCCTATACTAAAAGAACGAATACCACTGCAGCATTTCACCCTCAAGTGCTGGACTCACCTCTCTGGTCCTCGGCCTCTATTGGCTGCTTCAGCGCCGTGATGTCCCTGAAGGTGCACAGGAAAAGCACAACGATGTCCTTCTCGTTTTTGATGGGTGCGATGTGCAGCAGGAGCCATAGTGGGGTTCCTGATGGCAAGTAATCCAGATAAACTCACAGCAAAATGTAATTGTGTAAAGAGGAGTGAAAGCTTGCGTCGAATCGAAGTAGTGATCCTCATCGAGTACCAATAGTAACGCACGGGAAGATTTGTATGGTAAGAGTAGACAGAACGATTCGAAAAGCATGCACTATAGCACCTGTATGCAATGCTTCGCCTGCATAGTTTGAGAAGTGTCGTCAGTCGATGCTACTTCTGATTAGATTCCCATAAAAGTTATCCTCAACTTATCCATAAAGAATATCTGGAGCATATCTTGGCCATCTCAGGGACTTGGCCTGCCGTGGTGACGACACAGCTCGCGCGACCGCTATGACAAAAAATCAGAACTGTGAATGTTCTCCCAAGAACGCTTGTAACTACAGTGAATGCTAACTACAACTTGAGCGGAAATTCAAGTGAAAATGTGGCCTAATTGCTCCTTCAAACCAAGCTCGCTTATGGCAAAGTAATCACCTGAAAGTATTGCTTTGTGGCGCTGTTTTCATACGCAGAAGAGCTGCAGTAATATGTTCCTTCAAAATTACGACGCACCAAAACCTTCCTTTTTTGTCTTGTGTCTTGCGGAGTCTTATGAGTGTGTTAGACGCCTTGCGTGAGGTGTCTTGGAATAATTGGTAAAGGTGATGCATAATGCTCACTTAACTTCTTTCACGTGTCTTACGCAGAAAAGTTTGAAAATTCTATGATAGAAAACTCTCTTGCATCAAAATCAGGGATTTTTTTTCAATGGGGCTCAGACGCAGAATATAAGAAAAATGGATATCAATATTAAAAATTTGCTCATAAGCGACAGAAGAAATTCGCTTATGAGCCAATTTTTATTGGTATTGAAAGAGGGATTTTATTCTAGAAATATTTTCTGCGAGGTTAAGAGAATATATTCCCAGTACTCTTACGAGCCGTGTGTACTTCATTTAATTGACATTCCAAATTATGAGTTAAAATTTGTCCATTCATGGGGTTTGGAAATAAATTGGAATGATTTTTAACTGCGATGAACTAGACGAAACATCAATCACCAAATACTGTCAATTAGTATCAGTGAAGTATACACTTGAAAATAATCAGGAAACATTATCCGCTGTTGTATCGAGAAGTATCAAATAATGCGCAGCCACTAATAAAATTAATCCACGAGGATATCGACCATTTTTTCTTTTCTAAGAAGCACAACGGAATTGAAGCGAGGGAAAGAAATCAAAATTCTCAAACCCTACGAGGAGTGCCAAAAAGAAGTCTTTAAAAGAATCCAATTATTTCGTTTATCAAGATATCATAGCGTTAAAAGGGAATGTGAATTAAATCAGAGACCATATATACACAACCACAGACCCACAACAGCAACATATGTACGATACACAATTAAAAGTGTTTTCACGACCATAGAAAGGATAATGATCAAATCTACGCATGCCTTACGTTCTCAATGACTTCAGATATACATACTGATGCATTACGAGTTCTTAAAGATGTTTTTCAAACTGCATTGTGGAAAACTACAATAAAGAGCAATCACAGCTTTGAAAATCTGAGACTCAAAGAATACCTGGTGACGAATTAGAACAACGAGGTTTTCTGGTCAAGCTACCGAACACGATTATCCTTCCTCAGATGTCCAACTTAGCGACGACTGACGTCAACTGAAGCATATACGACAAAATCCCGCCTTATGAGACATTCCAGACTTCATGTACTTGCTCGATGATGGCACACCGAATTGTATGAAAAATGTCAGAAAAGTGTAGTGGCTGACGGTGATTTACGTCAGTATACTCAGCAGCTTTTAACAGTTTGGTTAGCTACCTTTAACGTATTTTCTGTTTCTATGCTAGTTCCTTAACCCTTCACAACCTCGGCGGATGAAATCTTCGGCAGTAATATAATGGGTTATATTCATTGACAATGTCCGTGCAATACTGCTAGCGTTGTAATACGACAGCAAGCAATTTGATATGTGAGCGGTCGTGGTGTGGAGGTCGAAATTATTTGAATTTTAGGGTGTACAGAAGTGATGCGCTAAAGACATTGGTAATGCCTCATGAACATATATGCAGAGGCTTAGAATCGCATGAGAAATTTTGAGAAGTAATGTAAGAATAATAGGGAAACGAAAATTAGAGAATTATATACCGAGAAATTTCTGAGTGGAAATTTACTGCACATATTTCAGATAACTACAAATATTACACAAAAATGAGGCCGTTAGCTCAGCAATAAATGTTTTCCTAAGCGTCGAAGTTTAGTCTGGACTTCAGTACACGAGATAAGTCTGGGCTGCATATGGAACCAACAGCTACAGGCAGAGCTGAAGATATCTGAGCACCCGAGCTGAGTCAGCAAAGATTTTCGAAGGGATGACTGGAGCTGAGACTGCCGCTTGAGGAGTGGCTTCAGGTGCCGAGGTCCAGGCGGCGGTCAGATTAAAGCGATGCTGTGGGTTGGAGGCGCCGAGTGCCATGAGTGCGAACGCGAGCTTCAACTCTGGTCAATTATGTATTCAATCCCATTAAGATAACTGATAAACGCAGAGGACTGAGAGTTGGGATAATGGACAGTTAACGGATTTTGCGAGTCGGTGAGATTAAGACAAGTATTAAATCAGTTACTTCTCCCTTACCAGTCTCTCCAGCCAACTAGATCGATCATAATGAACGGTTACTAAAATATTATTTCATTCAAGTGGATGCTTTATGGCGTGAAGAGAATGATCTTACGATACGCACCATTTTAAAATTCTAAGCTTTCTGAACCAATGACCTCAATTAAAAAAAGTTAGCTTCATTGTTAATTTTGATGTCTGCTGCAGAAATAGATGCTATTCTATTTCTGTTACCGCAACAGTCGGTGATAAAAGTTTTTCTGATTTTTTATAGTTTTCATACCTTTAATATTTCGCAGTAACAGTCGTTTTCAATTTATTTTTAGCTTAATATCTGAAAGCCTTCTTTTCAATGTAGTTCGAAGCACTAACATCATGAGGCCTTTCGAGTTCCTCAAAAAGTGCGAGTGTTTTGATGATTGAAAGGACTTTCGTGCTCCTAAAGTTAGGCTGGTGTGTTGTGATAACCGAAACAATAAACAAATTCCGAGATGCGACGAGCGGGTGTTTTACTGGGTGCTGTTCTCATGATACGGCCTCGTAGAATTTTGAAATCGAAACCCAATTGAATGACAATCTTTAGAAATAGGTCTTTTAACTCTAATTCAAAAATTGTAAATCCAATCTTGGGCCTCACTTTCGTGAATTAAAAAGTTTAAGTAAATTTTAACTTTATGCTAATGTATTTTAGGTAGAAAATTGGACTAACGTAGCTTCGATGCTCTTTGCTTCCTTGCGTTCCACACAAATTCTTGCAAGAATCAAAAGCAAAGCAAGTATTTCAGGCTCTTGACATACGTCTTCCATTATGAGAACCTATATTTTTATTGAAAGTTGATTGAACGGGTGCGAAAAATCCAGCTTTCGAGAACATTCCTCAATATTCTAGTGCAAAATGCAAGCAAGTGCCTTCTCCCTTCACTTGCAAGAAGTAGCTCTACTAAATTTAGCCTCATTAATGCCGAAGTGTGCCTTCATATCGCAACGCTACAGCGTTGGCATCAAAAAAGTGTTATTCGATCTCGATACATCTTTTTTGTGACACTATTTTAGACGCGGTGCTTTCCGAATCATTTTGATGTTGCGAACAAATAGGCGCTTCAAAGCTCTGTGGGTATGGAAGTTAGGCCGAAGAATGCGAGGTCTTTTTTAAAAGAATGCCTGTTCTCGTTTTTGAGTGTCAGTTACTTCATTACGTTGAGAAGTCCTCCATTTTTTAACGATATTTCGACGAACAACTCTGGAAAATGCAGGGCGAACAGATTTTCATTCTGAGTTTAACCTCGATTCTCCGTCCCATGCTCTGACAGTAAAGTACGAAAGCGTAACACGAGCAGCGCGGAAGAAGAGGCGAAAAGGATTAGGAAAGGAGAGGCCGAGAAGAAGAGGCAAAGGGGAGAAGGAAAAGAGAGGTCGAGAAGAAGAGGTGAAGAGGAGAAGGAAAGGAGAGGCCGAGAAGAAGAGGTGAGGAAGGTGGGGGGCCGCGAGCACACCTGGGAGCGGGCGACAGCTCGGGTGAGGGTAGGCGAGGTGTTGCGAGCTGAGCGACGCACACCAGACCTGCGCCACCACAGCCGCCCTAAAGAGGACCTGTTGCTTGCTTCTGACCCCCTCCTCAGCCCGGCCCACATTCGCCCGCTCCCTCAGAATCACCACAGTCTGCAATACCTGAACATCGCCCATCATCTTCGCCCGATCTATCTATCTTTACTTTCGTTCGTTCAAAGTGAGTGATATGCGCACCAGATTGCCGATGTTTCTCGTCAAGAATGAGTTGCCTTAATAATGACCCGAGATTAATTTTTCAATGCCCTAAATAACAACAGACAAACCATTCCTACAGAAATTAAGCATTTTACGTTATGTCATTCGAAACACGAAACCTTTGCAGCACCACGCTTTTTGTGAAGAAATTCAATGGAAGAGTGACTCTCACAAAGTTAAGTTCGAACACCTTAGCAATTATTTGGACGGAGAAGAAATAAAGGAAACTCGTGGAAAGGCTCGTGTACGAACAAGTGGAAAAAGAGACTTTCACGGAGGCGAGGATGAGAGCAGTCGGAAGAGAGGCTCGCTGACGACATGTGAGCCAACAACGCAGCAGACGACCACAGCTCAACCAGCACATCCATGCTCTTCCACTCGAAAGGAAACGAAAAACTTGTGCACTTGCTGCGTCGAACGTGGCATTAAAACATCAGTCGTAGAATTGGGACATTATAAAGCATGTGGAACCTACTTTCAACGGTGCATTGAGCAGTTGAATTATTTTTATACTAATTATGAAGAAAAGCGCAACTGGCAGTGGTAGAAGTTACGAATCGGAAAATCCGAGATGCCACAATCGGTTGTCCAAGAATCAAAACAGTCACAGTCAGAATAAAAGATTAAGAACAATCTAAGTTAGACATCTAGGAAACAGAGAAGTTAAAGTCAAGTAGAGATTTAGAGGAATCTGAATCAATCAGAGAAGTCTCAGAGTTATAGCCTATCTCCGAGCTATCCTGGAGTGCAACAGGACAGTGCCTTATGGAACCATGATTACTTAGAGGTGCACTAATGTGCTTATCGGGGTCCAAAGACAGATGGATGCAGTGGCCCATTTTTTAATCCCGTTTTTCCGGAGGCTGTATGATCGATTAGGATTAGACCTTATGATGACCATGATAATTTACTTCACAAGCGAATTTTTCCTAAATTTACTTTCTATAGGGTGGTTAAATTTGAAGGGCCGATATTGATTTTCAATAAAACACAAATTAGGTTCATAATAAGCCTGAATAACTTTAACGCGTTGCTCGATTGTTTATCTTACCATGGTTCAAATTGAGTTAGTCTGAAATAGAGAAATGTCAAATTAAATGCAGAAAAAACTTGACGTTTAGGTGTGGTTTGCATTCAAAATCGGCCCTTACAATTTAACCACCATTTATCAGACGAACAAAGTAATATCGAATTGTAACAAAAGTGTCAAGCATTTTTTAAAGGACTATTTTGAAAAATGATTCACCAAATTTAGTTGTAATATCAATTTTTTTTGTCATTATTATGAAAAAAATTGATATATTTCAGATTCTATAATAAATTTGCCTAAAAAGTAACGTCTTAGGCCCAATACGAAGCTTCCAAGCAATTAACCGGTATGCTTTACGTGAATTTCAGGAGGGCAATACAGCCAGCACAGCAGCAGATCACTCAACAGTGATCTGCAAAAAAGATCACTTAACAGTGCATTCGGAAACGGCGTTGTGAGCAAAAATGCGTTCAGAAGATGATTTTTCTGGCTCAAGAAGGATGACTTCAGTCTGAGGGATGAACCAAGAGACGGACGCCGGAAGGCACTTCTTTCTGAGAAATTGCAAACACTTACTGCATGAAATCCCACCGTCATCATTAACAAACTAGGCAGAGAGTTTAGTGTCAGTCGTATGACTTAGTGTCGTGAGATGAAAAGGCTTAGCAAAATTTGGAAAGGAGGAAAAATGGGTTTCGCATGATTTGTCAAAAAACAATCTCAAACGACATGCGAGTTACTTTGCCTCATTCTGTTCAACTTCAAATGCGTTTGCTAGACAGGATCATTACAGGGTAGAGAAAGTGGATCCTATGAAAAATGTTAATCGCAAAAGGCAATAACTGGATAACATATACAGTGTATGAAGCAAAGTCTATCCCACAACCTCGAAATGGTTTGCACCCAATGAAGGTTCTGTCGAAGGATATTGGGACGCTAAAGAGATTATCCTCTATGAGCTGTTAGGTAACAATCACGCCGTGGTAACTGAAGTGTACGAGTATAGCCAACAGCTAATACGTTTAAAACAGCTCTATAGAGAAAACGGTTTTCTTCAATTAAGAACAGGAAAGGAGTGATCCTGCACCACGACAACAGTAGTCCCCAAACTGCATAAATGACTGACTACCAATCACTTAGAAAAGTTTGGTTGGGAAATAATATCTCTCCAGCCATATCCGCCTGTCCATCAGACTATTATTTTTCCAGAAGCTCAAACTATCAATTTGATAGTCTAAATTTACAATTCAAGAAATGTTGAAATGAAGTTGGATTTTTTCGCATCGAAACTATGCTCAATCTACGTAAATGACATCAAAACGCTCATTGGTAGATGAGAATATTTCATTGAAAAGAATGGTGTTCATATTGAAGAATATACAATGTACTCCTTGATTTTTCAAAAGATTTTCCTACTTCGAAAAAAACGCTCGGAACTTTCATTACAATATCATCGCTTGTTTCACCTCGTAGTTGCAATAGGCTGATAAAACTTTTGGATTTTATTGAAACAAAGACACTTGAAAATATACATGAATTGGACTGGATGTGAGAAGGATTTTTTTTTAAATATTTTAAATTTTGCAATGGTTCTTGGATGTGACTCATAGCCAATGATGGGATTCTGATAGAAATCTTCAATGTTTATGAAATTTTGGAATTATGTGACTTGAGATAAGTTGTGTAATAATGGAATTGGCTAGAAATAGGTTTTCAAGCAGGAAACCAGGTAGCATCACTCCCAGCGATGGAAGGTGGCTGAGGGATTCTACTGATCTAGCGCTTAGACGCTCATATATCAACCTATATCTTAGGTATAATTATTGACTTTATACACGCTCAAAGAATTCGTTTCTATGACTTTGAAAACCCGTGGATTGAATTTTTAAGTTGATAATTATTACATCTATTTAATTTTCCCATACAAGTTAATGTGTATGTTATAATTTTATGGTATGCATGTCTTAAAACGAGAATGCCCAGCCACCAAAACCGAAGAGGAAGGGAGGAAAATCTCAAATAACCGTTTACAATGTGACGCCGACTCTGCCAAACCCATTTGAAATGACACCTCCTTCAAATGGCTTTTGTTTCAAAAGCCTAAAATGCACAGTTCCCATTGCTATTTCATCCTCATTTCCACATCTACTAGTATACTATGCTAATTTTTAGAGACAATGAAAGATGGATTCTCTAAAAAAGAGGGAACGTTTGGTAGTATACCTGGATGGTTATCAATAATAGGATGATTCAATGTAATGGTAGATCTGCATTTCTTCCGTGGCAAATCGCTCCATTGTAAGATCTGGAGCATTTAAGCGCTGGTCGGTTGTGTGGGATCGTTCAACCGTCGAGGCCTTGAGGCACCTGAAACCTAAGCCTTAGCGTCCTGCAGGCCTGGCGACTCTTTAAAGCTCAGATGTTAGAGACTTCTGTCGCCATCGCGAGAGACGTACCTTACGGAAAAGAGTTTCGCATTTCATTTCTATCGACTTGTTCAGAGTGAAGTTCACCATAGAGTGAGGAGTTTCATAACCGTATTCAGGCAGCAAACTATTCATCACATCAATAACAACATTTTTAATCAACTACGTTAATTTGATTCTTTGGTGTCTGATGGTTCCATTGTATCTATTTGTTTCCAATTCTGACAGAGCATCTCCATTTCGAATATATTTCCTATAAGACTAATGTTGCCATTATACAACTTTTCCTTTTGCTCCTATTTACATGTAGGAAGGCGCAATAAAAAAGTGTGAGCTTAATGATTAGCATAAACAGAAGGTTTTCTCCATTCACACGTCAACTACCTTCTTTGACAGCGTAATTTTTCACCCCTGGAATGAAAAGCTCCGCTCAAGTTCTATTGTTTTGAGTCGCTTCATTTAATTTGCATTCGAATGAAAGCAAAGAGTTAACAAAGAATGCGTTATTATTTCGCTAATCGTTTGGAAATAAGACATAAATTTGTAGTAGGTAATAAAATCAAGGTGCACTTGATAACAGTTGTAAAAATAAAAGATTAAATTTGTACTTGTATTCTCAATCCAGTGGCTTTAATCATTAATTAAAACACGTTTGCCAATCCGAAGGGCTACATATTTTATGGTCAGAAGTACTGTATATTTCAAACGATCGATCAATTATGTAACGTAATTATGTAATTGCCTTAGTATTTTAGTCTAGTAGTGCCGCTTTCATAGCTTCACTAATATTGCCTCGAGCAGACTCACATAACAATTCTTGTTAACAAGAAGATATGAAAAGTACACAAATATAATTAAGAAAGGGTAGCGCCAATGCTAATTCAATTTCTGATGAAGCGTTGCGATCCCTGGAATGGGTTTTCAAGCGGTCAAGAAAGTTGTAACATTCCAATTCTTATATCTTTCATATCGTGAATGAATGCCCAGAGAACCAATCACAATTGATTTTTTAATAGCATTATACTTCACAGTGTACTGAACGATTGTTCATTTCAATATTTAGATCCAAGACATTTTTGGAATCTTTCAGCTTGAAAACAGCCTTCTAGCATTTGAGTGAATTCACTAGATAGATTTCCATTCCGAAACACATTTCCATTAGTCACGAGCTGCTTCGTTATCCTACGAAATGATGCATTGAACTGTTGTACTGGTCAAATCCATTCACGAAACCAATATCCTGAGTTTTTTAAAGACTATGGCTGGAAGCCCAGTATTTTCGCACAATTAATCTTAAAATCTATTTGAATGAAATATAATTCTGATTTTAACATCCAGTGCTTACTCAATTTACAATTCAAATTTTACCCGAAAAAAATGTTTTGAATTAGTCATGATATTCATCACTAACCTTTTGCGCCTAAAATATTAATTTCTTGAGCTATTTTCCCGTCAAAAGCCATAAAAAATTTACATCATCTGAAAGATCCATCACTGTTCATGAATTAAGAACAATACTTGAAACATTTGTATAAAACTGATTTTATACACCAAGAAGTCGCGTTAAAAAGTATGAACTTTGTTTCAACTCCTAAATCATCCTTCCAAACACCCAGAATTCGGTTGTAGATACTCAAATACGCTTTCATGACTTAGAACTCGGCTTCGAAGAGCAGAACCGTCGTCCAAAAACTTAGACTTTGATTCCTATTTGGGATTCATAATTCGATTCCAAACTCTAGCACTCAGATTCTAAGACTCCGAACGCTGTTCCAAAGTCCATAACTCGCTCCTCAAGACGTAGGGAGCGTAATCATCTCCAGAGCGTCACTCATCACAGCCCCGATCCGGCGCAGTGTGCAGCTCGGCTTCATTTTCAGTGCGGACGCCCCTAAGCTGGAGGTAATCTCCGTGGAATGAGCTTCCTTGCTTTGTCCTGCTCGAGTTGCCCCGAACAACATGCTTATTTTTCCAGGGGATATTTTCCTTGGCGTCTCCAAATGAACAGTCCAGAAACTTGTGGTAATATGTTTCAGTAAATTTTAAGTAACGTTCGACTGAGCAGAATGAACATAAATTTACTGTAGTAATGAATAACAAAAATCTGCAGAATGAGTTTGGGCAATTTAAAATTCTGGAAATACCAGTATCGAAGCCATTATGACTGTTACCACTCAAGTGATTATTCGAATCTTGCAGAATTTTTCTGAGTGGAGTATCTCAAATACCACAGTCAACTAGTGATAGGGATTCTGGTCGAGGATACCAATCTATCAGATCACATGATACTCCTCATCACTGCAGACTTCGGACATGCGCACCTCGGACCTCAAAGTCGAAACAAGAGGGAACTTAGCTCCTTGAACTTTACGAGCCGTCTAACCGACTGGGACAGCATAATAGAGGACCTCAACGAGGTAAACTGGGAAGAGCGACTAGGCCACCAAACGGCTCAAGAAGTCTTTGAGGACCTGCAGAGATTACTTCTCGAGACGTGTAGCAAGCACGGACCTGTGAAGAGGGAAAGGAAAATGAAAATAGTGCTCGGAGACCGCCGGATTGCTATGAGAAAGAAAAAGCGGCTCCTCAAGTCGTCAGAACTGACACGCCCCGAGACTCGACGTCGAATATCAGCTCGCGT
>VOMN01060341.1:0-24170 GCA_014899125.1 Orchestia grillus
CACCCCATCACCCCGTTTCCCATTAGTTCGTAGAGAATGGTACGAGGAGTCATTCTATTCTACCATTCTGTACGACAAAAATAATGCTATTAATTAGCTATGCAGTACACATCAATATATGAAAATAACCTTGAAACTTTTCATCAGTCTCAAAATTTCAATATACAATCTTACCTCACGAGTAGCCTCACTCATAGAAAACAAGAGTATATAAGACTAAACAACTAACTATAGAACACACACCCTGAGCACGCACGTGTACAATGCGTCCTTTTGACTAAAGACATTAGTAGAAATCATTCACATCTTTTTGGCCGCTGTTGCCTTGTGGCATTGACGAATGAATACCACGTTGTTTCCTCCTCCTCACAAGTATGTGGTGAACAAGAGAGAGTCACAGCCAGCAAGGGCACGGCGTTGAGAAACTTCCTGCTGGGTTTGTCATCCATGGTGTGTCAGTAGTGCCAAGCGAGCGTCATCCACGTAAATAGTAGTGAGTACACGGTCGCTGCTACTTCGCAGCGGCTGTCCTTTTCAGAACAACAAGTTGCACACGACGTGATTTAGACGTGTTGAGAATTCAAAACTTATCTTGTTCAAGAATATGAAGAATTTTGAACTGATTTATCAGGCAAATTTGTTCGCAAAAAAAATCTTCTCCTTTAAGACGACTGAGCTTGTGCTGCTCGCCTGTCACATAATACTTCAAATCTTGTACCTCACATTGAAGTTTGTGTACTTGAGACGTGGATGTTCAAGACAAAATATATCAGGTGTCGGTAGATCGGGCCTTGGGTGGCGCGTGCTGAACTGGTGAGGTCATCGCCGCGCTTGGCTGCTGCGTCTCCAGCACAGCGAGATCCCCGTGAACTCGCCCGCTGCAACTCGTTCCATGATCCAAAGATACAAGTTCTATGATTTAGCTCTCCAAGCCACGCTACTTTAAAATTTGAATGTCAAGATGTCATTCCGAAGAGAAACAAGCTCCTCACTCACACAACTTTAGACTCAAGCCTAAATTTCATAGTTTTCAATTGTACACAATTTTATCACAGACACCTACAAATGTATATAAGTCATATTGTTTTCGAAGTAGAGACAAACAGCTGGGTCAGAGAAAGCGCTGATGATGTCATAGCATTCCCCAGAACCGTACCTACGCGCAGCAGCTAGATGTCATGACTCGTCGTGTGACGTCATGACTAAACCGTGAGATCATAGCATAAACGTGACGGCATAACTCGAAGGAGCTCATATCGAAAGAATGACTGTTGCGCCAATGCCTCCTAGATACAGGATGCATTGGTTGCGCGGGAGAATGTAGTCGATGCCTCCTATATCTATATAGTAGGAGGCATGGGTGTAGTACGAGTCAGCTGAATGATTTTAGGACGATGACGATATTACCTGAATTTTGTTGCGAAAGTGACACTGAGACACGATTCTATAATATCATTAAAACACAGCTTTTTGATTGTTTGGTTGGTCTCTTCATTTCCCTTATCAGTATTTCATAGGCGAATATTACTGTCAGCGTAGTTTAATTCCACGTATGTACTCAAATATATCGGAAGAAATTATATAGTGCAAACTTATGGCAGCGTTTCTCAGGTAAGTTTTGGTTTGGTGGCATCTTCAGTCACACTTCATTCATCAAAAGAAAACAAACATTGATGACGTAGCACCGGGGGCCTCGACCTTACTCATACTCCAATTGTCAATTATTTCAGTCTGATATTTGAGAAAAAATTATTGTTCAATAAAATAATAACACAGAAAAAGTTAGCTAATACGATCATTGATGTCGATGTTTCAAAAGGGCGAATAAATATTTTGTTTGATATTATCGTTGACAGCAGATTTCATTCTTTATTTCACTTGTGTATTGATCTATCATTAGGTATGGCTTTCTATGGGGGGAGGGGGATCGTAGGTGCTACATGTTACTGCTTTACCAGCTTTTTAAGTTCGCCATTAATTAAAAACGAGTCTATGGCACGATTTCGTCCAGTTAATTCAAATATGAGTAATTCAGAAAAACTCAGAACAATTTCAGGATAGTTTGACGTTCGATATAATGTATCTATAACATACAATAAGGAGCAATGTGTGTTTGTATGTTTATTTATTCACTAGTATATGCAACCCGTCAAAAATGACAGGACTTTCTATATTTATTCTTAAATTGAATGGTATTATCTCAGTGAAACATGCAATGGATCACGAATCTTCCCCATCGTTTCCTTTGAACTAAACTAATCATAAACAAACTTTATTTACCAACGAACTGTCGTGGCATCTTTTACCAAATAAAGGATTTAACCTCTTTAGATTACGTTCATTTAATACGATACGATATTCAGTAAATTATGTGCAACACTACCGAAAGTAAGCGCGGTTCACAGTAGTATTCTCTTGTAATGCTAGGAGGGGGACGGAGAGACCCGCAAGCAAGCAGCTGCACAGTCCTGCGACGCTGTGTGGTGTCGCTGCCTTGCTGTTTCCCTCCTGATTTGCATTTCCTCTTGCGTTGCAGTCCGCCTTCGCCTTTGCATCCATTTTATGGCTAGTCATATTTTTTCATGTGTTTTCACTCCTCACCATATATGATACAATGTACTTTCATAAATATCTAATTTTGACCCAATTATCAATGAAACAATTTCTGCCCAATTCTGTTCCCATGATTTTGTCACCAGGAATTGTAATAAACTAGTACTTCTTTTTTACTCACGCGCCAAATCCTATCCTTGTATTCTTCATGCAGGTACTAAATTTGGGAATTCTATTCCTCCGAATATTCATCAAATACTTATTTTATTCATTTAAGGCTAATCTTGAGAAATATACACCTTCTCTCGCTGCATTGAAGGAATATACGCATGCCTGTGTACGTCAATCTACTACGATATATATTCAAATATGTGTACGTGTGTAGTCCTCTGCCGTAATTGCTAACTCATGCCATTTTTTGTACTCTAATCTGTAATTTTAAGCTAGTTTTCTCGCCGTATTGAAAGAATATATGCACGTCTGTGTACGGTGCACGATAAGTAATATACTCAAATATGTATACGTATGCACTCTCTTAATTCAATTGCTCACTCATACCATGTATGTACCTTAATTTGTAAATTTCAGCTGCTCATTTGGGTATTGCAACTTATATAGTTATGTGTAACTTTAAGCTTTTTTTACTATTAAACATTGATGTACCGTAATTTTAAAAAGTTATTTCTCTAACGGTTGCCCTCAAAGCCTTGATTGTAGCTTATGTAGCTTGAGCCCACAAGTGGTGTATATTCTGGTTCCGTTTTTTTTCTCATATCTCAATTGATTGTAAAACTGTGTCCGATGTAAATTACTTGTGGTAAATAATTTTTTTCAAATAAACTTCAGCAATAGAATGCACAAAAAAAGTGTTAAAAATTCTCCAATTCATAGGCAAATGTCACAGCCGTAACATGAATACCACACAACAATGATGATCAGAAAAAGATGCAAAAATTTTAATGAGAAAATTAGCTAATGTATTGTATTTGGAAGAATAGAAATAATTTAATTTTATATCTCATATGCAAACAAGAGAAATGCAAATAAATGATTATGCAAGCACCCATTGCTCTTATATAAGTTAATATATGAATAAGTTCGGTAGTACTATAACCCTAATTTTAAATTATACTCGTAGATGTTCTACTCAGCAGAATTCTTAATAGCTTCAACTTTTTGTTATCGTTTCGCAATTTATCATATGTATAAGAAAGCCTAAATTGAAATATGCCATCTCGCTACTGCAATTTTTATTTTAAGAAGCATGCACAAATATCACACGACATTTTAGGTTAATATTTAACTTTTCGTGCTTGGCACAGAATTAAAAATCCCAATTCGAAGTTTCAATGCGACTTCCACATTTTAATTTTAAGGCTGTAATCCTACTGATTGAAAACCAATGTACCATGTTCTGTACGTGACTGATTTTGGAATAAACGATTTTTCTGTCTTTCTATTTTCCTTTCTTTATTATAAGCTTCCCAGGCAAAGAATAATCTCCTGCTACTAATACAGTGTAGGACTTTCCCGAGCATGAAAAATGACTGCAATTCCGAGTGATCCTGAGCCTACAAGTCTCCAGAAAAAGTAAAAAAGGCCATAATTGATGTATCGTAGTAGATGTATCAAAAAGGGAAAAGCAAGACAACGATTCCACACAGTGTCACAAGATTGTTAGGTTGTTTATTTGGTTAGCCTCTCCGTTTTCCTTATCTGCATTTTATTAGTAGATACTAAATATCGTATCTAATAATGTAACCTAGACAAATTAAATGTTTCATTATATAAAAAACGTTATGAAAGTTCATGTGTTAACGTAGTTTGTTTATGAATAATTTATTTTAAAAAAGACGAAGAAAATCTGCAATCCACTGCATGTTTTACTGTGAAAATACGATTCAATTCAGGAATTAAACTTATAAGTTTCGATATTTCTGATAAAATGGCACATTTTTTAAAATTTCAGTTGAAGTGAGCTGAATATTCATATGTTTAGTATATTTTTTAATATCTTGTTTCTAGAACCTTATTTAGCTGGCTACACAACCAGCCCAATAACTTTGAACATCAAGGTTATTTACAGAAGTGTTGTGATATTGACATTACTGAAATATTTTAAACTAAATTCTCACTGTTAACCAACAACCGATATGAAAATTGACACATTAAATTCTCCCATTTTTAATGAAAAAACGCTTTTGTGATCATCTGAGGTACTCATAATAGGAGGGTTTTCAATTCACCTTGATTCAGAACTAAATTTATTACAGCACGGAATTTATTTATATACGTCATATAAGCACCAGATATTAAATTGTTAATTTCCAATCGCGCTTGCCTTGAAATTGAAACTTCTTCAGGGTAAAGTGAGTGCGTGAGCCAAAACCCTCCCTAAATCTAAGAAGAAGAAGAAAAAAAAGAAGACAAAAGTGAGTGCGCTCCGAGTTAATGAAGAATTCAGTTCCGTTTGTCTTGTAAAGACCATTTTGTGCCGAGCTCCTGTGCTTAACTTTATTTTGTTCAGTTGTAAAACAAATTAAAGCACTTCTGTTAATTTTCTTGACGTTATCCGCAGCTGGCTTTCTGATCTCTACCTGGGTTGGGGTGCTTAGCGGCATTTTAGTTAAGGGTAGGCTCTTAGTTTGATTTTGTTTGATGATAATTTTTGTGTGTTCCTATTTGTGTGCTAATTCTTCTGTGCAAAAACCAAACAGTAAGGGAGACTAAAGTGCACCTATGTTTCACTCCCCTAATATTACTCATTTTTCAGTTTCTGGGTCCCCCAATTAGTATTTTACACTGAAATCTTCATGCAGACTTTTTACTATGTTCACTATTTTCTAACCAAAACCTACTTTCCTAAGAGTATCAAAGTGTCTCAAATGGTCTACTTTGTTGTGTACCTTTCCAATATCTAAGAATGCCAGATACACCTCTTTTCCCTCTTTTTCAATTATAGGGTGGTTAAATTTGAAGGGCCGATGTTGATTTGGAATAAAACACAAATTTGGTTCATAATAAGCCTGAATAACTTTAACATGTTGCTTGATTGTGTATCTTACCATGGTTTAAATTGAATTAGTCTGAAATAGAGAAATGTCAAATTAAATGCAGAAAAACTTGACGTTTAGGTGTGGTTCAAATTCAAAATTGGCCCTTACAATTTAACCACCCTTTATTTCATTCATAACAAACAAGTTGTCCTCACTACATCTGCCCCTCTTAGAACTTTCATTCCTTGTCCATCTCTCAATGTTTTTTACAATGTTTCATTCCTTGTCCATCTTTCAATGTTCTTGCACAACCTGTTTTATTCCTTGCCCATCTCTCAATGTTCTTATATAACCTGTTTCATCCTTTCATTCAGAATGCCACAGAAAATTTTACATACAGTGTCTGTGAATGCAATAGGTCTATTATTCTTTAGTTCTTTCATACTCTTATGACCACCCTTGTGTACCAAAATTACATTAGATTTGTTCTACATATCTGGAACCTTATCACTTCTACATATCTCATCAAATAAACATTTTAACAGGCTCATAATGCTCATACCTCCATGTTTATAGAACTCATATGAGCAACTAACAGGTCCACTAGCTTTCCACTCTTCATCTTTTTTAAAAAACTTTTGATCTCCTCACATGTAACTTTACCTTCTATTTGCCGATCATATTTACTAATTTGATGATTTGCAACATTCACCGCAATTCTTTGTTCATTCATTTCCTCTGTCTTTCCAAATTTTAACTGCTTTTACCATTTACAACCATTCACTAACTGTATGGTCATTAACTAGAAATTCATGCACATTTACTTTATTGCATCTATTATTTCCTTGTATGAATTAATGCCAATCTTTTATTCCATCTGGAGATTTTTCTATCACCTTTTCAATTTGGAGTCTCTCATCTCTCAATCTAGCCTCATCAATTTATCTCTTTGCTCTTTTATGTGTATCCCATACATTTTGCCTCTCAATTTCTGTAATCTTCGCTTTTCAAAAAATTTTCACTTTTGTTTTTTATTCAAATTTTTTTGTTTCCAAATACTCTTCTTTTATCTCTATTGTGAAACCATTTATGTCTTAGTGTTGCTTTTTCACTTCATTCACTCAATAATTTGCTCTGCTAGATCATGCTAAGTTCTTGCTACCTTACTGTTCAAATCATTCACATTTTCATTCCTTGCCCTCTCTTCATTCTTCAATTCATCAGAAAAATTGTCCAGTTTAGCTGTTTATATACACAATTTTCTTTCACTCCAGTTGGCTTTTTAGTTAGCTCTTTCCTACTCAAGTCAAGCACTAGCATTTGGTAATCAGTTTCAATCAATATCAAATTCATCTTCATCTACATGCTTTCTCATGTCAGAATTCAGCAACACTTAGTCAGTTGCACTTTTTCACTCTTTGCTCTCCTGTGTATGCATACCATTCCTAATTGTTATATTCAGATTTTCAAACACATTTGCTTCACAAAATTCTATCAATTTATGTCCATTTGCATTGACATTCTCACAAAATATACCAACATGGCCATTCATATCACCCATTACAATCACTGGACATCTTTTATGTGCTTGCACAATTCTTCCAATTCTAGCACACTTCTTTGTCATTTCTTCCTCTGCCAATAATTGTTCAATTGTCATATAACATAAAATTGAGATGATCCATTTATTTCCTTTCATTTTTTTACATTTAACTATCAGATGTCTTCACGATCAGGAATATTTCCCCAGAGAGGCACTGTTAGATTACCTCAGCTATGGGTAAGCCTTTAGGATTTTTATTTTTTACGCCCATTTTGCTTCCTTCAATTTTCATTCATGCCTTTGCTATCTCTTCTTCCTCTTCAATCTTTGTTTCTATGTGCAGGGGATCCTCTGTGGAAACACATCCAATGCATAGATTGCACAACGCCTTCAGTCCACTCTAAATGGTTCCTTTTATCTTTGCTTTCTTTGGATCACATTTTGCATAGATAAGGGGCTTTTAACTAACTAATAATCCAATAGATTACCCAAATTTAGGCCTTAGTTGTGGGTAAGACCAATTTTTTACTAGATTGTTAGTGTAAGTGCATGGAAGAAAGCTTGAAAGATGCATGCAAGAAAAGTGAACAGCCTGAAGATTGTGCATGTAAAAATTTGTGAGGCCTGGGGATTATGGGTTTTTGATAAATTGGAAATGGACCTGAAGTCCTGATAAGATGTAACACTATAATACAGCACTGCGTGAATCATTTCCTTCCACATTCTATGTCACTTTAGTCAGAGTTTGCCTAGTCAGAAAAGTTGTGATATTGTATTTTTTAATTGATTAGCTAATGCCAAGGAATAACATGACGCTGCAGCAGCAGCTTGGTTAGAACTTTCATAAGATGCCAAGTTATTTTATTTTTCCCCAAAAATTTATATATCTGGAAACTTATTCATAAACAATACAACTATTTTAGAGGCAGTTCAAAGTTGACATCAAAAGCTGTTGAAGGCTCTTGGCTTTTTTTCCACTGAAAGTTTGAACTCTTGGAAAGATTTCCTTGCTGCATCCTTTTAGCCTGTGAGCTAAGTTAAATTATGTTCCCATATAGTACAATTCCTGTGCAGTATTTATTTAGAACTATTGAATGAGTTGAATTAGGCTTCCTCTCGAACGGCATAGGATAGGCAATAGGGTCAAGCTAGTAAGGTTTGTCTATCATATGCTATGAGGATTGGCGTTCCTATGCCACTTTTAAGTTACCTCAGCTCCAGCTAGGCCTTTGGGACTTTTCATCATCTTTTGAGTCCACTTTCTTCCTTTCATTTTCATGCCTTCTATTTACAGATTATTCTTTATCATTTCGTCCTCTTCCTTCTTAAGTCGTTAGTTCCATATGCATGGAATCCTGTGCGAGAGCTCACCTGTGCATAGCTTTCATTTTCCCTGCAGTCCATGCTAAATGGTCTCTTCTGTTTACTCTCTTGAGATTGCATTTGATGTGGCTAGGGAGCCTTGAACTGATTAGCTAATGAGGTGGTAATGAATTGAGTCCATGCATAATTTTTGAAATGGCATCCAAAATTAAAAGTTGGAGGGTTATCAATTTTAGGCCATTCAGAATGAAATTAATAACCATCTTTTCATCAGAACATTTAATTTTTCCAAGAACTATAGTTTCTTTTTCATTTCATTGGCCTTGAAATACCTTTGCTCTATTTTAATCTTTGTTTATTTTCAGAAGTGTATTTGTGAATTATAGTTGGAAGGATAAAAAACTAGAGTATCATCAAACACAATGGGGCACATCACAGGAAGAAGGAAGGGAAATAAGAAGAAAATTAATAGAAATTTGGGCAAGCGATGGAAGACGAAATACTGGCGTTTGACAAAGGATATTGATCAGGTGAGAATTCATATATTTTAAAATTATTTGTTTGCATGTTAAAATTCTTGAGTCATTTTTTATTGATTATAGATTAATTGATATCTTGGCATTGGATTCAAATAGACATCGGTTTCTTTAAATTATAGTCGTTTGAGCCAGGAATTTTTGGTTGAGATACGAAATAACTAAAGAAATTGCTAAAACATCAACAAAGGCTCTGCATTTGTTTTATACTTGAAAATTATTGATAAATTGCCTGCAATTTTACTTTTCCCCACAGAAGGTGAGTTTAACTACAAAGCTAAGAACTCGTAACATAAGTCATTTTTATTTTATTCATATAATAAGTCCTAGCCTTGGCGAATAATTACCTACAGCTCGGCGAATCCCGAAAAGCTTGTCAGTTGTCCAAAATATTTATTAGAAAAAATCTCTTGTTCATCTCAAAAAATCTCTATTCATTAGTTCATTTCAAAACATCTATTTGTCATTGTGTGTGACTGCAATTTACTGCCATATCTAAGTTCTGTGCTTATTCGATAGATATTAATAAAAAAAAACATACTAATTTTTTGAGCCTTTAGACTTAATTCGAAATTTAAAAATGTTTGCATGTCCGCAAAACTTGGAAATGTGAAGAATATTTGTATTTATTCTTCATGAAGTACAAACCTTTACCCAGGTATAAATCTAAAAACATCATTGGCTCAAAAATTATTAGCGATAGGAAATAATTCGTGTAAGGGGTGTAAGGAAGGGCTGAAATCACTGTTGAAACGTGTTTTAATTCAGAACTAAATTTTAGGTATGGGATATATAGTTAGAGGTAATTTTTTGATGTTTTTATTGATAAAACAATCGTTCTTAAACTTCCATGACATTTTTGAGCATTTTCATCTTGTGATTTGAAATCTTACAAAACTTCACACTTGCACATATTTTCCTATGCAGAGTATGAAAAACACGGCCCTTTTTGCATTAGTTCTCATTTTTCATTAAAAATTGCACGAATGTCAACTTTTGAGAATCTCGTTAAAAAATTGTGAAAGCAGCGGCACCCCAGTGTGGCCTCGGCGTGACGGCCGAAACTTCTCAGAGTACATCCAAGTGGTAATTAGTGACTTGGCGAGTGTAATTCCTGTTCAAATTTCTATAGAAAAGAGTACGGTTTTTAATTTCATGTGGGAATATATAATTTAATTGTTCTCAATATTAAGATACGAAACGAGTGGGTCTTTCGCGTGTAGATTGGATAGGACAGTGATGGTGATTTCCTGGAAGGTCTTAAACCTGTTATTAAGCATTATTAATTATGTTAATCGTAGAGACTCCAATACTGGGTATTTCTTTGTACTTTTTCGAGCATTGCAATAGGTATCTTATATGTCAAGGAATGTTCAATACTAGTGCCTCTCAGATGTAAGCATACTTATTTATACAGATGTCGAGCATAGGGTGCCTTTAATGAAATTGAAACTAGTTAAACCCAGATTGTAGAAAAAGGACTCGAGTACAAGTTTAATTATCTAAAGTTCATGTGTACTTGTGCTAATGCCCAGGACCAGGTGAAAGTATGATGAAGCTAAGCTTAATATACGTGGGTTGTGAGGGTATTTAGTTCATCGGGGAAGAGTATGTCATTCTCATTCGCGAATTTGTTTTTCATTTTCCTCTTCACTGCGTTTTCGACTCGAGAATTTTTAATACGATATCTGTCGTGAGTATTATCAACGCGTTGTTAAATTTTCGCTCCCGTAATGCTTACCTTTTTAAATTTTGATCTTACGAGGTTCCACTACGATCAGCCTAAAATTTTATTTCGTTTGAAACGAAAACAGTTGTTCATAACACCTCAGTCACAAATGAATTTTCTTATTACCTAGTTTTTTGAACTTGGTGAATAACTTGGGTGTTTCATTGCAGATTGACGACGACCTTGCTCCTGAAAAGGCTTACGATTTCCTCAATCAGAAAGCGGACCCCGAGAAGCCGGGAGACGGTCAGAATTACTGCCTGCTTTGTGGGTAAGTGATCTCAATGAAAGGTTTCCTTGCCTAACTCTCCCGCTGCCATTAGGATTATGTCCTACTCAATGCCGTTGAGATTGTATGTCACAATCAATATTTATTTAAAGTTCACGAGTTAACATTTTAATTTTTATTTTAATGAGTTGCGTCCTAAAAGAAGTCTCTGAGCTGGTTCAAAGATTAAATCATATATTAAATCAACACAAGTTCCGAATTACCAAAGTAACGTTAACAATGGTCAACAAATTTATCCACCTCGTTTGCTTGCCTTGTTCATGCTAAGCTACTGTCTCAGGACGTACTTCATCAACAAAGAGACGCTGGTGATTCACCTGCGCACCAAAAATCACAAGAAGCGTGTGCGGGAGCTGCAACTGGAGCCGCACTCGCAGGAGGAGGCAGACAGAGCGGCAGGCATGGGCAATTTCATCATGCCTGAGGAGCGCATCGTGAGGGATCTCACTGCTGACGACCAGGTCAGAGATGCAGTCTACGTGGCTGAGCAGGACGAAGAACAGATGAAGGAGGTCACTAGAAGCTTGCCTACCATGGAGCCAAGGAGGAAAAAGAGGAAGCACAGCATGTTTATTCAAGTGAAGTCAAAAGCTTCTGCTACAAATACAGGCCCAGTCTAACCGGATTAAAGAGTATCATTTTCAACCTTGGTGGCGGAAAGTAAAACGTGTAATAGTTTAATATAATTCAACTCGGCTTTTTGGTTCGAAATCGAGGCTTGTCTAAATATGTATATACCTTGTACATTATGGACTTGGACTTGAATAATTTTATGACACCCGTGAATTAGTGGAGGGAAATTGTTCATTAAGTTAAATATGTAAAATAGAAGTAATGCAATCTTCAGATCAACATAAATATGGAACTGAATAAGTCAGTAAGACTTTAAAGTTCACCTGATACCAATATCTGACAAAAGTGATGTTTCTATTAGTATTACCTATTTCAAAATATAAATCCATACTTTCTGAAACCAATACGCACCGAAACACTTTTCCACGGCCAATAACAAAACCTTGGAGCTTTCGTTCATCATTGTTAGCTTACCTAGTAAACATTGTGGGGTGTAACAGTGTCAGCTTACGAAGTATGAACGATAGATACCGCACATCGGACTGTAAACAATCATCTTTCTAACTATCTACAAAGATTCTTAAATGACAAACACGCTTTAATTTTAAATTTCCAAAATTATTTTAATAATGACGCATATTGTCGATCAACTATCCTAAATTTGATCGTATGCAACAGACCCAATCTTTATGGCTGTTCTTAGTTTGGCGTACTTCCAGTGTGGGAACTTCACCTTCATCTCATAGGTCGGGACCAATTTTGTAAGACGCTGCCAAGGCTGGCAGTGCCCCGCGGGGTGCATGCCCAGCAATTTCTCGTGGTGCTGAGGCCGACCGATGGTGTTCACGCTCGTGTCTACATCGACACCTGAAAACATGGGAACATTAAATCCATATGTTCCGCGGATATAATTTGTTTGCGATTTCGTTCAGTTCGGGTACGTAATTCATCATTTTTTTTGTTAGGTTTCCAATAAGAAACGTTGACCATTCCCCATTCAATTCATACACTAATCGAATGGTCGAAAAATGATTTCCATACACAGGCACCAACACACACTACTGTCATCCGTGTACAAAAACTGGCGGAAATATCCTGCATCTCTAGCTGTTCTAAGCAAATAACTGAAAAGGTTAATATTGAATACAAACATTCACTCACCCCTCCCTAAGTGTTCATCTTTAGGGTCCTTTTTGTACCCATTTTTGTAAAATTATCAATACACCCAAATTTGACAATTATTCGGTATAGCCACTATAATTTCAAGTCCCGCATGACGTTCAACGCTTAGTCATTCGTCTATGAGCCAGCGAAGCGCCAAGCATATGCAAATTGTTACACTATTTAAAAGACGTGCTTAGCTAAAGTACTGTCCAAACTATCTTTCCTTCTTCCCTTTTACCTAGTCCAATGTCTTGCCTATACATCAAGTTATGACCACGCAGTTGCCCTCTCTTTCGTACGAGAGCAAAAATAGAATAAATAGAAAATTGCGTTCTCTTATGTTCTTCGTTTTCATGGGTAATTACTGGAGAATATAATTTTAACTAATCGAACGCAATCTATTCAATAAATAGCCTCTTCTGGTGAATGAACCTTAAGGGTGGTATAATATTTTTAGAAGAGTTGTAGTTGTAGTGAAAGCAGCGCTTCAGAAACTCAGTCTATTTCGCACCNTTGCCTATGGCCTATCCTATGCCCCCTGAGGGGTTAGAAGAGCATTTGTTTGACATTCATACCGTTCTTTATAGGTGAACTTGCAATGCCCTCAATAATACTCAACAGACGAAGTTTCATTCAAAAATTTTCTCACCCCATTTATGAATGAATCGAGGCGCACTAGAGATGCACCCTAACAGTCGCTAGTCTTGAGCAAAGTATGACGAAAGAAGTAGTGAAGGAACTGGTAAGCCTCTCCTAATCTATGAGCTACCATTCTCAGCACCTGCACCTTCAAACTATACTTTCCAAATAGAAGCAGAACGTTTGCACACTGTGACATAACTGATTAAATAAATCTTAGTTGGTCAAAAGACACCAGTGCATCCGAAAGAAGAAAGACATAACGTTTACACTAACCAGTGAAGTGGCGCTTGACGATAGTGTCCTCGAGAGGGTTGTAGGTGACAACCGCGAAAGGGGCGTCAGGCAGCAGCATGCGATGCACGCACCTGATACCGCAGTCCAACTCGTTGGCTTCGTCGTTCACCAGCATACGGAGCGCCTGGTACAAATTAAGGACTTTGCAAGGGTGTCTCAAGTGCTCGGCAGCGCTAACGTCTTATGTTCTAAACATTCAAAAATTAAAAGATAAATTTTAGAATTGCAAGCATCAACTGGTGTTCGAGGAGCACTCGAGAGGTACGCGTCACTTTCTGCCAGTGATGCAGCACGTGTAGTTCGGTCAGAAAATAAATCGTGGTTCTTGGTATCAGTCTGGGAGGTGGGCTCAGACAGGAAATTAAGAGCAATTATGGGTTAGGGGGAAAACATGAAGGGCTGTAGAAATATAATGTAAAGCTCTTTAAAAAATTACGTAACAGTTAAGACGGGAGAATTATTCCTTTAATCATTCTCACATCTTCTACACTGCTAAATTTTTTGAAAGTGAAACGGGTCAAGGGACTGTAAAAAAGAAATTATATTAACTTGTAGCAATTATCACCTCTCGTGTCCCAAGAAACCCAATTAACGGTAATGCCACCATTATCACCTTTGCAGTCCAAAGAACTGCAATTATTGCAACTTGTCACAATTATCGGTGATCCAGTCCCAAGAAACGGAATTAATGGTAACTCGTCACAATTATCCTTCATCTACTCATAAGAAAATGAAGTGGTGGACAAACAGAACTTGTACAAGCCTCCAAAATAGTAAACGAAAGTGGAAAGTGTAGGCAGACTTAAAAATTACCATGAAACAGCTGACCGAATAAACGGTGGGGCAAAAGCTACGCCATTAGTGCTTTCTGCTACGATCGTATTAAAATCTAGTATGATGTACTGAATTAAACAATAAAAATAAAAACCAAGTTCAGCATTTTTTTTCAATTTCTCCCCCCAACTCCTGCGTAAGGCGCCCCTTTTGCCCCACCCTGTATATAAATTTGTCCACAATCTACTCTCTAACTTCACTGGCGAATAAAATATCCCCTCCCCCTACTGACCAATTCCTAGAATGCATTTTTTTCGTTACCGCGGGAGGTGCGTCGTATGTTGCTTGATGAACACAACTCATCTAAGAAAATAAGTGCCCATAAATTAGACTCCATTTCTTATTCGTAGACATAAACTCCGCAGTTGACACTTTCACAGTCCCATGCACCATGTTTGGTACAGGGCTCACGGTAGATGCAGCATACTCGCATCGCATTGCTACCACATGCTCTTTGGCGAGTCTAAGCAAGATGCAGATGCAGCATACTTGCCAAATTCAGTGTTAGTTACCCTGAAGGTCGAGGCAGTGCAGGCATCGAAAGCTGCTGCCAGCGTAGTTCCATCGTGCGCTGCTTCCTCAACGGCAGCATCCAGCTTCTCTTCCTCGTCGCCTTCAGAGGGTGCGTTAAAGTCACCCTCGTGGCCCTCCAAGATCTTGATGAGCTGGTGCAGGTCTCCCGTCGTCCTGATGTCCTGCATGTCGTATCTGCAGCGATCAAGGGAATCATATTAAAGAGAGAAACACATTGCATTGGGATGTAACATTTTTTGCATACTCAGCTTTTATAGGTCAAAGATGATATATGGTAATGAAATAATTTGAAAATTCATGTTCATGACATCGACGGTCAATCCATCAGACATTTTGAATAGCAAGTTACATAAGCCAAAGAAATTAAATAATACTATATCAAAACATTGAACATACGCAGTAGGTGTCCGCTGTGCTGCAGCAATGCGTATTCGATTACATGCATGCGTTATTGTGTATTGCTCCCATCTAAGCAAGGCACTCAGAAGCTGTTGTAGGTTGTCTCCATTTTCTTCTTATTTTTCTCTACAGAATTGTAAGCCCTCTCTAGGTGACTGGAAATGATCTTCACATTTAATTTGACTCATGGACAAAAGTATAAAAACTGAGTACATCCACATGAGACAGCGCTCTCATACATCAGAAAGGCCGCCAAAGAAATTAGGTTCCCAGTTTCTCCACCAGGAATGCATGGGGCAATAAATCCCTTCCTCACACACCATACGCAGAAGCTGGTCAGTATTCTTTCTCTTTTCCAAGTGACCGTGCCTCTCTCTCGTGTCCTTTGCAGGTACTACCTTAACCTTGACAACCTGCTTCTGGAATGAACTTTAGCTAAGATGATTTGTGTTCACTGCTACTTTTGTTTGGTCACTAGCTGCACTACTGGTCTCGACTTGCCAGCAAACAACTCCTCTTGAAAACAACAATAATATATACCAAAATAGGGATGAGGCGCCAATATTGCCTAGTTTGTGGGACTGGTGTCTGCCAAAAATTCGATGACATCATCAGCTGCGCTTCAATTATTATTTATAGTGGCAGCATCAAGATCTGCGTGTTTTCGTCATATTTATGATACCGGAATTGATTAGGTATTCACTGTTGGTGCTAGACAATCGCGAAAGAATTGATTTCTTCTTTGATATTATAAAAGAAGAGGTCGGTAAAAAGTCTTTCTTCATTCTTTAGATACCATTCTTTCACAAAATAAGACCACGCTCGAAAGGGCTCAATTGCTGAAAGAGAAATTTTTATTGTAAATAGAATTCAAAGGGGTATTCTAAATTTCATAATATGCGTAGCAGTTTCTTTGCACCTCACAAAAAATAGTACACTCAATAGAAAAAATCAATGCATAGTGATCTTTAAGACTTTATACAGAAAAAAACACTACATGGCACCGGAAAACTATGCTGCCCCGACTAGGCAATATCGAATTTGCCCTTACCCAATGATGCAATAACGTGCAGCTACAGCGGCATATCAAGAGTCTTTTCACAAGCCGTCTTCAAAACAGGTACTGAAAACAAAACTTCACAGCCTGCACTACCACACAACCTCTGCAGGCTTCAGCCACAAGAGGTTATGTCCAAACTAATGAGGCCTTGATTTTTAGTAAACTGTACTAACCTCGCCTGCACGATGGCCCGTGCTATCTTTCTCGCCTTCTTATTTTGGCCGTAGATTTTGATGACTTTGTAGAGCGAGTCTTCGTCGATGTGGTTGAGTATGTCCTTAGCCGAGGGCTCAGAGCTGAGGAAATAAAGCATGCCAAATTTTATAAAGAAACGGGGTGAAACTTACCAAAACTTTTTAGCGGGTAGCACATTCAATTCATATGAGAATAATACTGAACTAGCAGGACTCGTGTGAAAATTTCACGGAAATTCAGATAAACAAAAAACTTTAGATAAACCAGCCCACGAGAAGTGGTCCTCTCAAGTGATGGACAGAATTTAAAGGTTCAGGGCAGAGATAGTCCGGTCTTGGAAGTGATTTTCTTCTTGATGATGCGAGTAATCTGAACCCTATTAAAGAAACTGAAAATGTGCGCGAAAACATGCAACCCGTATACAGGATACTCCACTCGAGACCTGAAATTTCACTTGTAAAATGATGAAGCGTGACGGAACGGTACGTACGTACAAGCGTATCAATATATAGATATAAAACCTTAAATAAAATGAATTTTTCCTTCACAACTTTTGTGTTCAATGCAAAAATGGGAATAATGAAGCTGCAATGACAAGGATACGTTCTTACCATAATTTAGCTATACCTGAAATACTTTAGTGTCCCCTAAATGAATAACTACTAGACGCACCCCGACAAAAATGTCTGGACAAATTATATCAAATTATTAAGATGCCCTCTTATTTACGGTACTTCTGACACGAAACAATGTTATTTTAAAGTATCACTGATACGGACTGTCTTAGCTGACAGTCTCGCTACTTGTTTAGGACAGATGCAGGCACGGAAGGACGAAGCTAGCAACACTAGGCTATTATTATTCAGGATGTCTCAAAAAAATGTACATAGTAAGAATACACGAGTCAACATTCGGACAACCCTTCACAGAAATCGTTTCCCTCTCACCTGCTAGTAGTGTTCATCCTGAGATCGATGAGTTCTGAGGAACTTTTGAAGAAGCCACCCCTGCCGGGCATGGTGAGCTGGGCATGTGATAAACCAGCATCTAGAACAGCACCAGATAATGTGCCAGCAGTTACTCCCATGTTGTAAAGCGCTTCCACTGTGTCGCTGCAGAAACACAATGGTAAAAGCATAAAGGGTCTCTTCTGAGTGTGCACAGACTGTTGGTACTACACTAACGTTCTGCAGTCCCAGAGAGACGCCGTCAAGCGGGGCTACTCGAGACAGGTGGCCTACACTAAATACTGAGGACTGAAGCCCACAAAGTATTCAGAATTTTTCAAATCTAAAATTTGGTCATTAAACTTCAACATTCTTAACACACATCCCGAATAGCCCCGCGTCCCGTGGACTAATAAGTGGAGAGAGCCTTGCATGAATTTCCAACATTCTCACATGGCGTAATTCATGCTGCTCGCGCAAACTTATGGTGTTTGTTTCTATCAAATTACTTAATTCAAGCAACAATTATTCGCAAAGGAAAAAATTAGCGAACTCAATGACTTGTAATTCGAAAACGAAGGCAGCAGACAGGAACAAAATCAACAAGGCTCTCGAATCATTTCACCAAAATAGCACAATGGTGGGGTGTTCAAAAAGTGAAACATGAGATCTCCAAATCAGGAAGTAAATTTCGACACAGATTTTATTTTCAAATAAGTAAAAACATTCAAATTACGATACAATTAATAATTAGGTTAAAAGCTATCAACACGTTTGTCTCAGGATGTCTTCTGATTAGTGTACATCATCAGCTTTAGATTTCAAAACTATTTGAATGGCATACACTCCAGTCTCCAACCCTTCTTCGAAAATATGTCAGTCCTAATTTTACACTATTTTGTCTTTCCCTGTCAGAAATACACTTTCATAATTTTTGACGTCAGAAAAAATGAAATTAATACTAAATGAAGTTCTCAAATTTCAGTAAAAAAAAATATATTTAAATCCACATGCTGTATTAATTTACAGTACTAATTTAGACAGCTTTCAAATTTAAACACAATCACAGGTTGTTTCTAAAACAAAAAGAAAACTAAGAATATTATTTCAATATTCAATCTCCAGAGAGGCCCACCTGAATTTAATGTTGAGAAAACACAGTCGCTTCGGAAACTTTGCACGGAGTCGTGCAGCATCTTCTTCACATTTTGGGTCCCTGTCAATTGCAATCACTCGGACAGTAGGGTCGGCAAGAAGAATTTTTTCTGTGTGGTTGCCAGATCCAAAAGTGAGGTCCAGAATCACTCCGCCACCTTGCTTTGGCACCAAAAGCTCTGCGATTTGGTCACCGTATATTCCATCCCATGAGTGAGGCTTTCCTTCCTCTACAATTGGTTCAAAGTTGTCTACTGTTATTGGACGAATTTGATGCGTGTTCAAGCAGTGAGGGTGCTTGGAAGATGACGGGTTCAGCAACGGCTGAGGATGTATTGTAGGATTACTACCACAACGAGAATTATTAGGTGAAGCTGTGCAGAATGCAGTAGCAGTAGTAGTATGGAGATGACGAAAACATCTACTTGAAATACACATGCCAGACTTTCCACGCAGTACTCCCCTTTGCAGAAATCGAGTAAAAGGTGCAGGTATCGACACCATCTTGGAAAGAATACAAGTTTCTGTATGGAAATAAATTAAATGAAACCAAGTTACCTAAAAAATTGCTAATGAAATAATTTCAAAAAAATTATCAGTGAAAAACAATTTGAAGTATCAGTTGCAAACACATCAACTTCAGACGACTATCGACTTTATGTCTTTGATTTATGAGACTACTTTTTTATAGAAAGGTTTATTTTTCTCGCGTAATAGAGTTAAGAATTCGTTGGATAGGAGCCCTGTGCAGTCTTCCTTGGAGAGACCAAGCGCTGAGCTGGAGCGAACACGAGGATGCCTGCAACAGAAAAACAGGCAGGTAAATCTGCAGCCCAACAATGCATCTCATCCTATTCTTGGGGCACTTAATGGTAATGATACCAAATGAGAAAAAATTAAAGCGTAATAAAAACTTAGTAAGTAGTACATTAGCATTTTATTTCATTTATGACTTATTTCAGTACAATGTCTACATTTTTATCATTAAATGGCTTATAAATAAAATTTCAAAGTAAGATGAAAATTTTCCCATTAATTTAGGTATTTGGTATCCCATGAGGACCTGATAATCAATTTGCCAAAGAGTATTTATATTTTAGTAAAAAACAATATCCATTTTTCCCATTTTAATCATGCAATTAATGACCTCCTAGAAATTCTATAAATTGGAAAAAAATTGAGAAATTACCTTCATGCATTGCTGAATTATTAAACTTTTCAATCACTTAAAAATTTGTTAAGATCTTTCATACAAACACTCAAGTTTTAACTAACAGCAGAGATGAAGTAAAATAATATTTACCAGCATTTCACATAATGGAGACTTGATTTAAAATTAGTCTCACTAAGCTACAAAAGTCATAGAGCATAGCAGCCATAAATATTAAAAGTTTGCCAAATAAAATAATATCAAATCAGGACTTTTTCAAGTTCTACATTAAATACATAAGTAAATATAAAATGCCTATCATTCATAGTTTTCTGTTAACCAGTAGTTTTGAGACATCTTGTTTAATAATACATTCAAAGTTTTATCCTAATTTTTATTTCAATTTTATCATTTTCAAATTCTACAAAAACTTCAAATCTTACTAGAATGCATTCATCTACGGTGTACAATTAAAATGCCATGAATACTTTGTATCAATTGAAATCTCACAGATAAGACAATAATCTCATCACTGTAGTAAAAATAATAGCAATAATAGTAAAATAAGATTACCAGTTTAGCAACAGAAATAGGTTGATTCTCCAAGTAATTGCCACACAAACAAATCCAAGAATATCCAGCTAGGGCCAAAGACAAGCTAGATTTACTCCAAATTTGACAATATTAATATTTACAAGGAGAAAAATTTAAATATGCAGAATGCATTTTATACATACTCGTTTTTGTATTTATCTTTAGAAATTCTGAGAAGACTTGAGGCAATGGCTCCACACTTTGCTTCATCCACAGATGTTGCAGTTCCTTGACGAAAAGTTGCTGACAGACGATGGCGGATGTACTCTCCCAAATCCCTGAAAAAATATCTAGAATTAGAAAGCTTAAGCTTTAGTATTTGATGATCATGACTTTGAGGTTGTAAAATTTCTACTCTAAAGCATGCTGAAAAAAAAAAGTGTAGCATAATTGGCAATTTGATGCAACAACAAAGTAACAGAAATAGTTTAGAAAAATTAAAACAGAAATACAATGAGCATTGTTCTTCAATAACACTGACTATTAACTTAAATAGCTAGGTAATTTTTACTTATAGACTTCCAACATAGAAACTCTGGCAGCACTTTAGCATGTTTTTTATTTCCAAACAGTAATGAAAAAAATTAATGACGTTCATCAAGGATTAAGTTGGATTAAGTTAGATTAAGTTGCATAGGTTAAATTAGATGAAGTTGACTTAGGAAGAAAGGTTAGGTTTGGTTAGGAAATTTTTTTTACATATAAATGTAGCAACACAATCACAGTAGATATAATGTGCTATAAAATCATCATTACCTTAAAATATATTAATTTGTACTGGATTTCATGTTTACATTCATAATAAACTGGTAAAACTATACCAGGTAAGTTACATTCAATACATTTATGTGATGGAGATACTAATGTCAAAATTAACCAAATAGCCTTCTGATAAACCCAAATAGCAATATTTTTCGAAGCAAACCAAATGTTATTTTCCTTAAGAATCTTAACAATACTTAACAGATATTGGTTGTGAGCTATAGGTCATTTTTATGGTGTTTAAAAGTTAACATTTGCTTTAAAGCAGCCTACTGCACAGAACATCCTATTTATCATACAGCTTTTATTTCAGTCTTGCTGGATAGAACTTTTGTCTGTGTAGCAGAAACCCATTTTTGAAATATTTTCAATCATAAAAAAGAATACAGAAAGATATTCAAACTTATTACTAATAAGCATTTTGATTCCCCCACTATAGAAGTTTGGGCCATAATTTTATAAGTTATGACTACCTACTGTTGTGTGTCCAATTAGAGTGAAATGAAAATAAATTAGAATAAACTGACCTGATTTAATGTATCAACAAGTATGGAAAAAAAAGAAAAACACAAAAGAGCCTGGTAGACAGGTTGTGTACTTTGAACTAACTTTCACCATTTTCCTTTATGGTAAACTTTTAGAAAATAGATTCCCAGCACTTAGGAAAAAAAGGTCTATCTAATGGTAATAAAGGCTAACTTAATATTTACTATAATGTAGCCAACTGCACAAATCATTCTATTCAATGTACAACCTTCATTTTGATGTCATTAGAAAGGAATTATTTTTCTGAATGAAAGTAATTATTTTTGAAAGGTTCAAGATTAGAAAAAATCATGAAAAATTAGTTCAAAATGTGAGTGTCTCTTGCTTTTATACTTTCTTAAAGTTATGTAAGTTAGATTTGAGTTATTTTAGGTTGGTTATGTTACTTATGCACAATAAAAAATAACAAAAATCAGAATACATGAAAATGTGGCCTAAATTTTTGTAATACTTGTCATTATGCTTATTAGTATAGGGAGGGAACAGCTTTACATTATGCTCCTATGTAACTTTTTCTATGCTTTGAAGCCTTTCAAAACTAGGTTAATGCCACCTTGAACAAAATCTACTTATTGACATTAAAATGAAGGCTGTAAAATGAATGAGACACTCTGTACAGTTGGCTACAGCAAAGTAAATATTTACCATAGGCTGTACAGCAACATAGGATGCTTTCATTATTGACCAGTGTGGTAGGAAAATATTAACCAAGCAAAAAATTAGGTTGTAAGAATAAGACTAAACTTTGCCACAGAATAAATTATACTGCAATTGCAAAAATTTCACATCATCAATCATAGATTTTGAGCTATTAAATTACACCAATCTTTCATCAGCTGTTTCAAAGTAATTATATAAAAAAAACTAAGTAATGAAAAATTAGCAAGCAAAATAAAGATTTTTACTTGCAATATTTCCCTTTCAAACAATCACTGGCTCAATGGCGTAATGGTTAGCGTGATAGCCTCGCAGCTGGGACGTCGGGGTTCGACTCCCGGCTCAGGCGCTGATTTTCACGAAACCACGGAATACTCCCCGGGAAAAGGAAGCTTAAACCACACACTCACAACGCGTTAGTAGTTGCAAGGCATTCAAAACCCAAAGGTAAAACGTGTTGGAAGTAATAAAGTTACTTACCTTCCACCAATTTTTGTTTGATCAATAGGCCAGGCTTTGATGACTTCTGCAAACTTACGGTAACTACTGCCAGACATCCTAATGCACCTCTACACAAAACTCGAAAGAGTACCAGTATGACACACGCAAGTTAATCACGCAGGTAACGAACCTTAGGCTTCTTGTTTTTGTCAATATCGGCCTTAAATTTAAGCGAATACCTTTCTCTACTTATCAAAATTGTTATTGGCAGCTTGAGGATTTCACGGCATAAGCATAACACCTAACGGATTGTTACTAAATTGAGTGGGTGTTGTGGCTGCCAGACGAACACCATAATTGAAAAATTTACCATAATATTTTCATGATAAACAATTTGATGAAAATATAAAAAACACAATTAATTGAAACAAAATTAAAAAAAAAATAAAATAAAGAAAATAACTGATTATTCTCAGAGAACACCTGTTATCTACAACAGCAGTACGTGCATGTGGACATATCATTAGAGATTTCATATATTTAAAATATAGTATAAGTCATTGTTTGTGATTTGATCTTAAAGATATTAGTTGATTAGTTGGCGTTATAGTAATATATATCGTATAAGAGTATTCCTAGCTTGAGATATAACAGTTTGATCATATGTAGTTTTTTTCTGTTATGTAGTAGAATATAAAACATAAGATGCAATAATAACTATTGAGATTATTCACTAGTAAAATAATTTAAGCCTTAGGACCAATATTCTAATAAAATAGTTACATTGATATATGTATTACAACGACAGTTTTGAAACATTTTCGTGAGCTACAGAGCGTACTGGTTAGCGTGATGGCCTCGCAGCCGAGACGTTCAGGGTTCGATCCGGCTTTGGCAAGGTATTTCACGTAGGCAAGGAATACTTCCCTTGGGAAAAGATGCTTAAAGCACAAATTCCTCACATACGAAGTTTCATTTTCTGTTTGTAAATAGATAATCATGTTTACAATTTGTAACTAAGTAATCACTAACTACATAAAATGAGCATTTTCTTACTAGAAGAACACTTAACTTTTTATGAGAAGTTTTGCTCAAATGGATGCTGGCGATCGAATCATGGAAAAATAACTGAGTGGTACCACACTACTGTATAGAGAGAAAAAACTCCATCTTTAATGAGTCGAATTTTCCTATGAAAAAGCTCGATTCAAATAACTTACCTAACCTAACCTAACCTAACCTAACCTAACCTAA
>VOMN01060348.1:0-10872 GCA_014899125.1 Orchestia grillus
ATTTTACATGTGTGGAGAATCGGAGTCAACGTGTTAAGTAGCATATGCCAGTATACTCGGGTAGGTTTTTTGTAAGGCATCCAAGCACTGTTGAACAGTGACGCAATCGCGCCAGTTTTGTTGCGTCGGTCCTGTTGTCCCGCTCACGCAGCGTGGCCTCCTGCACCCCGGCCCCCGCCAGGCGGCCGCCAGAGCACGCCTTCTGACGGGGCGCTGCGGCGCTGCTGGTGGCGCTCTGTCGTTTGGGGAGTGGCCAATCCCGTGAGTAGGGAATGGTTCGTGTTGGGGGTGTTTTTTTAGAACTAGGGTATTTGGTAGCAGTGCTACTGGTATGGATACAACTATAGTTATCAACCCAGGTGTTTGGTTCAACTAAAGTTATCAACCCAGGTGTTTGGTTCAACTATAGTTATCAACGCAGGTGTTTGATTACACTATAGTTATCAACGCAGGTGTTTGATTACACTATAGTTATCAACCCAGATAATTGGTTCAACTATAGTTTTTAACCCAGGTGTTGGTACAATGAAGTTTTTATCCAAAGTACTTGATAAAATGTAGTTTTCATCCCTGCTGAACGAAATAATATTGTTATCAGATGGAAGGTGACCTTCTCGTATTTTTGGAAATATTCTCGATATATTTTAGGCGAGAATATTCACACACTTTCCCAGCCCCTCACAGTAAAAGACGAACAGTGGAAATTTTTTCAAAATTTCACAGCAACAGACTTGTTGAATAACAATGCGCAGACGGGAAGTGGGTGACACTTTTATTAGGCTCTGGAATATTTACGATCTCGAAAAAAATTAGGTTGGTAACGGGAGTCGAGTGTTCTGGAAGGAATAGAGTTCAGGGAACAGTACCCGAGAGTTAGGCGTGGCTTTCGTGCGACATAACCTTGCCTTCGCAATAACTGGAAATGGCAGAGCTGGGCACTACGTAGAAGTACTTCATTGGACAAGTAGCAGGTAGTTAGTTAGCGAATGAGCAAGAGGGCAACCAACTGGCGGGCTCAGTCATTTCCATCGTAAAGGCTTTTAGAGGATCAATCAGGGACTTCGGGTACATCGATAACAAGGCAAAACAAAGGTTGATTTCGAGGGCTTGGGGCCGGTTCGTGGCCGGTGGGTGGGCCCTTGCTGGGAGCTGGGTCCCTGCTGGCGAGCTGGGCCGTATCCCAGGGATTCGGCTCCATGCAGGGCGAGTGTTATTTGAGGAGTCGTCTCCGGAAATCAAGTAAAAATTGCAGCAGCACGAGACTGCCAAAGTTTACAACACCTAAACGAGATCTCCTGTCATACGTGCCAGAGAGTCGCAGCTAAAAAGCCCACAGCCTTGACTTACCACCACCAGATACACGGCGTCGACCTTCATTTACCGCAGCAGAAAACACATCATTAGCTGGTGTTATCGTGGTGCCGTTTCCTCGAAGCTGCTGCAATATCATCTGCACAATCAGTTATGAGACATTTACCAGAGACATTGGCTTAGAAGCCCTGGTATATACCAAAATTCCTCTACGTCATGCAGTCACACGGTTACAGCTGAAACCGCCGCTCTCGGTCCGGAATGAATAAGGGAAGCAATGCATCACAATCGAACTGCTGCCTCTGGAGTCACCCGTGAGTTGCTTTCAACGCTAGTCCCGAAGACTTCGTCAAATTCCCTGATCACAAAAAGATGAAGCATCAGACGCATCAGCCAAGTCGCCGTCATGCAGAGGGAGGGACAGGCTCTCAATAAATGCCTTGCCGCCACCGTCTGCTGCAGCTGCTGTACGTGCCGCAGGGGGGGGAGGACGCCACTCTAACGTCGTTCAAGTGAAGGACAGCAGCTTTCAGTGCTGAAGTATTTCAATAAAATAATTCAGTGAGCGCGAAATGCCGAATTACGTCTGACTGACTGGACACAATAACTGATTATTTGCCTGAGCGCTTCGCACAACACTCCGGCACTCGGCGCAGGTTGTGCTATTGTAGCGTAAATTTCGAATAGAATAAAAAATCTTCAGAAATGTAAATGGGGCATTCCCATAATGCTGAGGCGCGCATAATGGTGATGCAATGCCATTGCAGAGGCATCGTCGTATACGTTGTATAATGGTTCTTGTGCAATTTTACGTAACCTGCGTAATTATGGGTTGTTTTTATGGATTTCGCGACTACTACGACTACTTCATCTTAATAGCCCCGCCATCGTAAACATTATTTGTACGAATCGTTCGTTCAGTTGTCTGCTAAATTTCAGTTGTGCGTTATTTCCCCTGCCATGCGTATAGCGTGTAATGAAATTAACTTCGCAGCGCGTTTCATTTCCCTCACCCATCGGTCAAAAAATGCAATAATGTATTTCGTGCGAGTGGTGTGAAGCGATCTGTCAAACTAGGGGATCTGGTTCGCTTTTTGTATCATATCATTTTTATCAATTGTTCTCTAATTTAAAAGCCCTTCATAAATGGCTTTGCTGAATATCAAATTCTATTCAATATTACTTATTTTTCTGATCGTTGTCAATGCAATTGTACATTTTTTTCAGAGTGTTCCTTGGGTTTTTCAAATAATGTCACCATTTACTTTTTGCAATGGGTCAAATAAATATTGGTAACGTACTTAATATTTTACATTTCTTGCTATTAAACATATTTCGGAAAGCCTTGGAGAATTGTGAGCCATACAAAAAAAGCAAGATCTAACGCAAGAGGTAATGTTTAGTGAACAAGAATTTATTTGAAAATATTGGAGGACTGCTAGGCTACCTCAGCTTTTCATGGGCCTTCGGGACTTCTATCTTTCGTGTCCACTCTGCTTCCTTCCGTTTTCATGACTTCTTTGCTATTTCTTATTTGTCTTTTCTTCCCCTTCCTTCTTAGCTTACTGTTTCTATGCGGAGGGAATCTTGTGTGGGAACACACCTTGAGCATAGATTCTTCGTTCTCCTTCGTCCATACTAAATGGTCCCTGCTCTTTCGATGCGAGATAGTCCAAGTTTCTAAAGCTCCGCTATCACTACAACTGCTACTGCTACTACTACTACTACTACTGGAAAATGTTCAAACAACAACGAAAATAGGAAAACAGGGCGTCAAATAAGAATTGGTAGCAAAGTTTCAAAATCTTCGAGCGACGCAATTCAGTATCACCAGCATGTTAGAAACGAACGAAATTTTGTTCGTCTATGTTCTAGAAAATTCCGCAACAGTCTACGGTCTGGAAGGCTACATTGACCGGTTTGGTTTTCAGTGAAGTAACAGACTTTGCCCATGTAACAAGTTTCTAAATTCTCACGATGCCAAAATCTGAGGAGCGCAGTATGAACAGGAGAAGTATGATTAAAAAGGAACGCGAGGCTGGCATCGGTTACAGGAAAATTTCCCTGAAATTCTCTAGTCCTATTAGTACTGCACAGGCCGTTAGAAAAGAATGGAAATCCGAAGGGAGTAAGCAAGATGGACTACTCCAAGTAAACTATCACAACGAGATTGCTCTGAAATTCTCATAATTGTTAAAAAACACCCTCAGATATTTCACTGAAAATTAACAGAACAATTGTCATAAGCAGGGTTAAGCGTATTGAAACAAACTATTAGGAATGTTCGACGTAGAAAACACCTGAAGAAACACGTGCTCGAAAAGTCCCACTGCTGAAGAAAGAACAGGTGTGTATCTCGACTGCAATATGCAAATGCTCTTACTAACGAAGGAGACGACTATTGTGATAATATTCTGTGGTTAGATGAGATAAAAATCAACCAATCCGGCAATAATTGCAATAGAACTGTTTGTTGAAAACCGAAGACTTACAAGCAGCGACGGAACCCCTTCCCACAGTGAAGCATGGTGGTGGCAGCATCATGTTATGGGGTTGTTTCTTCTCTGCAGGCCCAAAACGACTGCGAGTCATTACAGGAACCATGAATTTAATTAATTACCGCAAAATTTTGTCTGAACATTTGATGCCTTCTGTTCAGATGCTCAGATTGAAAAGGACTAAACGGGTGTTTCAACAAGATAACGACCCTAAGCACGAGTCGAAGTACGCTTCAGAGTGGCTGCGTAGTAAGAGGGTCAGGGTTCAGAGTCGTAAGATCCTAATTCAATTGAAAATGTTTGAAAACAGTTGAAGATTCAAGTTAGAATGAGAATGTCATCAAATCTGACTGAATTTTAATAACTTTGCTTTCAAAAATACGAGAAAATACCTTTCGATTTCAGCAAAACCTTCATCTCTTCATGGGAGCATCACCTGCAAGCGGTTGCGTAACCAAGTATTGATATGGCGGAATGTTACGTTGCGAATACTTATTTACCATAATGTTTTCCTATTTCCGTTGTTGTTTGAACATTTTGAATAAATTTTTGTTCTCTAAACATTATCTAATATGTTTGATCTTGTCATTTCTTATGAAAGGCTCACAATTCACCAAGGTTTTCCGAAATATGTTTAATAGCGATTTGAATGAACTCTAGTTTCACACCATTATATATAATTGATAGTCCTCAAATTTTATCGCGACGCAGTGGGCAAGTGGCGAGAGGCCACAGCTGAAAACGTGCTCACCAAAGTAATGTTGCTGCGGGTTCACATCTCGTGAAGCAAAGTACTGGATTTCAACATTTGTGGTAGCACGCTTCCGAGCGGCTTAGCTGCGTGTTTCTGTATGCCGTGAGTGGGGAATGAGGAAAACAACTTCAAGATTTGAAGTTAAATTTAAAATTAATCAGACAGTAGTCTTTCCGGAGTTCAGGAGTTGCACAACAAACACAAGTTAGACCAATATCCACAACCTTAACACGGGAAGACTGACCAGTACGCAAGCACCTCACGCAGTCGATGCAGTAGCTCTAGAGAAGCTGAATGCAGCCTTTAATCCTGGACGGATTGAAAGGTTACGATAGCAGGCCGACGACTTGAGCTCTGAACAGCCAAGTACTTCACACAAGTACTGGGTGCTTCAAACGAGCAGACTACCCGAAGACAAATCGATAGGAGATCACATTAATTTCATCGAATGCAATACCAAACCCTACAACTTTTCGACCAGACTCTCCTTTCCAGCTCCTTTAGCCTTAAGTGAGTTTACCCGACGCTCAATGATTCTTGAATACGTGGGACTCCTCCCTGACGTCGTCCGCCCTCCTCATCCTGTTCATTCGGCGTGGACCCTCTCAACACTTTGCCTCCGAAGTGGGTCATGTATGGTACACGCGATCATCTAACCTAACCTAATGTAACCAATAAACTATCATGTATAAATACGAATTTACGAGTTCTCTTCAAATTTGTGATCAGCAATCGAATAAGCTAGTTATGATTAGAAAGAAAATTAATAGAGTAACCAAATTTGTGAAACCAAAATCCTTCATTTTTAAATTCACAGTGGGTATATTTGTAGGCATGTAATTTTACCTGTGTGGAAAATCGGAGTCAACGTGTTAAACATCCCCGACTGCCACCCAGAGAAAGTTCCAGAAGATAGATGCGACGTTGCCGTTGTTTCTTCAACGTTTTTCGTGAGAACGAAAAATATTAAAGGTTTTGGGAGAGGGGAGGAGCTTATCTGGGCTCTCTCGTGGTGCGGGGAAACCCCGTGATTTCATTGGCAATCCTCATATGAGGAGCGTGTCGCTCTAGGCTGCCCGCATGCGAGCGGCGTCTCTAACATGTCATAAATGAAACATTGATTTTCTATTGCTGGATTTTGCGCTGTCCTCGTAATATCTGTTCTCGAGGCCCTCTGTGCTTTCGTCACAGGCTTCGGTTAGGCCTCGGAGCGTTTATTGCGGTGCGCTGCGCGAGTTATATGTGTTGTACAGTGCCTCCCCGCATCGAGAGCGCACTGTTGCGTAACAACGGAGATTTTTGTTTTATACAGAATAATGTAAATTCTTTGGTGAGTTACGAATACTTATTGGACCTATTGTTCAGGCTGTTAAAAAACCAAAGGTACAAACTTCGAGAGTAGGCAGGGACACACAAAATAAGTAATTTTTTCAGGAATATCAAATATTTCAAAACTCCTTAGTTTTCATTGCATTTAGGCTTAGAATATAACCTTGATGCCTAAGTTAATTAAAGTTTCCGTTTCTGAAAAACGCCATAATCGTAAATGAAACGAACATCAGGGAAACAGAGGTTTTATAAAACAAACTTTACAAGAAGTGCGCGACATGTCTGCTCCTGCGCCAGTGAAGGTCTGGTACATCTGAATAGATTGCTGAGCACGATGCAAAAGTTTTAGTTTTCCGGCGATGTTAAATGATGCGACCGCTTTTCTTGCGACAAGATCAATGTCGGACTCCACCGGTGTTAGGTAAATCAATTATTTCCTGTGGCCCCAACAGAGGAAATTTAAAGCACTCATGTCTGGAGATCTTGCAGGCCATACCATTGGTCCATTACACGCCCTGTTCACATATTTGGCAAGGTGTCATTCAGATTTGGCAAGCATTCCTGTCGGAATGGGCTTAAGTTCCGTTGTGCTGGAACCACATTCGACTGAAAATATCTAGAGGCATATCGTCTAATAGTTCAGACAAAACATCTCTTCGAAACGTGATATCAACTGGTTCATTTCAGAATACAGCACCAGATATGGCCCTATGAGATAGTCACCGACGAAACCAGCCCACACATTTACACTAAACCGATGTTGGTAGCTGAACATTGGCATTTCATGAAGGTTATCCTCTCGCCAGTAGCGCAAGTTATGTGTGTTGAACGTTGCGTTGCATGTAAAAGAGGCTTCATCAGTGAAGGGAACATGCATCAAGAAATTTTCATTGTTCTTTTCTTGACTCAAGCACCAACGTGCAAAAAGTACGCGAGAGATGTAGTGAGTCGGGAATAGATCCTGAATTTTCAGAAAATAGTGAAGATGTAAATTATTATAATTGAGAACATATGGCGACGTAGTTTAGTATTCCTGCCACGTGCTGCAGCTTGGGTGCTTGCATGAAACCCATCGCGGAGGTGTTGCAGCATGTCGTCCTCAAGTGCATCACGTAATTCCCCGAGCCGACTAGAGCCTCATTTGTTCGCGTTAAAGCTTCTTCTTTCTCGTAGACGACGATGTTTGTTTATAAACATGCGAAGTCCCGGCAAATATCGATTGGGATAACTCTCTTGATACAACCTAGCAGCGCCTGTACCACTGCCGTTGATCGCACCGTAAGCCACATGCATTCCCGCCATTTTTTCNGTAAACACTAAGCAATCGAGTGTCGCCAGTTTTGAAGGTACTACTTTATTTGAAAGTTACATTTCAGAGATATGAAAATATGATGAAGTGAGCATCTTGATTAAATATTAAACCTCAACATTTTGAAAGCTGAAGAATTTTGAAATATTTTATATTCTTGATAATATGCTTGTTTTGAGTGTCCTTGGCTACTGTCGATTGCTATACCTCTAATATTTTAACACCCTGTATGAATAAAAACATACTTTATGTCGCCTCACTAGGTATTTGTTACATAACAGCTTTCATCCCAAGTAATTGGGGCAATGTAACTTTCGACCCAGGTATTTCTTACAATATTGTTTTCATCATTGGTATTTGTTACAACATAGTTTTCATCTCATGTATTTGTTAAAATATAATTGTCATCCAACGTTATTTGGTTCAATACAGTTTCCATCCCAGTTGTTGTGCACAACTTTAGTCGTTAACCAACGTGTTTGCACAACTATTATTGTTAACCACTGTGCATTGCATAACTATTGTTGTTTACCATTGTGCTTTGCATAACTATTGTTGTTTACTATTGTGCTTTGCATAACTATTGTTGTTAACTATTATGTTTTGCACAGCTAGAGAATGGAACTCTGGGTCTGCCCGCAGCTGCCCTGTGTTCCCCCAGCAGCCCACATTCACGACTCCAGCGTCGCTCAGCTCAGGCCTGCAGCCAGCCGCTCTTCAGCAGTCCTGCTCAGCTTCACTCCAGCTCAGCTTCACTCCAGCTCCTTGAACTCTTAGCTCTCGGATGCGTTCAATTGAGTCAGATAATACGCTCACGGGTCTGAGGGATGCGTTCAATTGAGTCATATCGTGCGTTCACGGGTCTGTCGGATGCGTTCAATTGAGTCAGATCGTACGCTCACGGGTCAGTCGAATGCGTTCAATTGAGACACACCCTTGAATTCAATCTAATTGGTGTTAAAAAAAATTCTATGTCTTGGAACATGAAAATCGAGACTAAATGCCCCCCAGCGAGTTGGTGGCAAGTTCAATGTGCTCATTAGAGGCTGAAGTTCATTTGGAAACCGCCTGACCGCTCGCCTGCTCTGCGAGCCGCTTTTTCCGAAGCAATTTAAGTCCCCAAAGGAACTTCAGAGACTCGTAATCTCACGCTTAAATAATTGACGATTCGTATTATCTGCTTCAGTATTTGTAAGTGAAATTTGCTGTTTAAATTAGGGAAATTAAAATGTAATTTAAAAGTATGTCCCCAATCTCCTCTCGAGAGTTTTCTCGTTAAAGAGAAAACGTAGAACTTGATCGAATTTGCACTGCTACATAGTTACGCAAGTGCGAGAATATTCAACAGATATTATTGAAAATTTCAGTGGTCAAATTCCAATACTCCAGCTCAAATTTCCAATTTTCCGGAATAGAATTTCCCTGCCACGGTTTGCTCAAGAACCTCCTTGCCTCAACGGCAGCTTGATCGCCTTGGCCGGGGGGAGGGAGGAAGGGGGGCGCTGCCTGAAGCCCCCTTCTTACTTCGTTCTGTGATACGTCCTCACGGTGTCCTCTTAGCACAACTTCACGAATGGACTTCATAGCAGGAAAACATACCGATAAAATGAGGCAAAAAATTATTTAACAATAAAATTTTGTGGAATTGTTTCTTGAATTAAGAAAGTTGAGAAAGTTTGCTAAGTTAGATTTGGACTGACGGAGTAAAAAGACGTCAGCTACTTACCGTTTGTGTATAATTGATTTAAAACCTGTCCGACGATCTCTAATTCATAAATTTTCATTGTGCCAAAAAATACTGGAACTGTTGAACCACATCATTGGAGCTTCATTAAATTGTTTGTAAAGCTTCCTATTGAATAAAAAATAATAATTTTTGGTACTCGGTTAGCGTTTGTCTTTTGACTGATTGAAATACTACATTCTTGACGGTTTTCTCTGTTCACAAAGTTTTGTAAATTACTTGATACTTGCTCTTGAACCCAGAGTTTATACTACAGCCATGAGTAAAATTTTTATCTAAAATCATATTGTTAGCTCCTGCGACGGGAATATTAGTAAACAGAGAAGTTACCTCGAAATTAACCTTTGTTAAATTTGCATTGAGCATGTCCGAGATTTCATCCGCCAACGAAAATGTATTTTCGACGCAAAATTCTTGGTGAGGGAACTGTTTCAGAAGTGAGACGAGACATCAAGACAAGTGACAGTTGAACGTCCCAACCGAGCTTAACATGGGCCGGAGAAGTACGTTCGCCTCGTGAAATTTGAGAATGAATTTTAAAAAACCGTTCAGGATTCTCGGACGTAAGCCTTTTGCCATTAATTTTCTGATGACGTCCTCTTTTATGAACACTTTTCTTATAAAGAAACTTTGTTAAGCTATTGAAATTTATCTTCACGTCTAAAAAATAATTTCGGGAAGTCATCCTCAAGCTGAATAAATTCACTGGAATCCATTAGAAGCTGTTCACATTTTTGAAGATGGGAATCTTTGTCCAAGAGTACAACGCCCTGGCCCTGATCGCGCCTCACCACCACCAGGTCAGGCATCTCGAATGTGTTTCTCAACGTTTTATCAATTTCTTTTTTAAACTGCTGGTGGTAGGCACACAGCCTTGATGGGATGAAAAAGTCAATTCCCTTATGGTTGACTGTCGTTCAAAGCGTCAATAGATGAACGGGAATTTGTTCTGTTCTTAATTAATGAATAAAACAGTTTCTTAGAAGCTAAAAAATTACAGACAATATTCAATTTTGTTGTAGAAAAATCGAATTTCAAACTGCTAAAGATATTGGTTAGAGTTTATATAAAATTTGGGATGAATAGTTAAACATCATTTTTTAGACGTTAGAGCTCGCTGAACGATGCTCAGACCTAATCGATATAATTTACGGTGCTGAGTCCTGCTACAAACATCAAATTTCCCATGAATAATTTTTCTATATTGAAAATTCAATGCTTATAATCAAGCCATGGAGTCGCCCCTAACTCCGTTGTACGGACGAGTGCGTTCACGAGTTGAAACTTTCTAGAGCTCGCTCTTGTGGCGAGGTCTGTGTATGCGAGCCAAAGCTATCTTCTAACTGTGATTTTTTATTTTATCAGGTGTGTACAAAGAAAAGCACGATGTTTTTGGTCAATATTTAACTTAAGGGGTAGTCACAAGTGCACGCTGAACGGTAGGCTGGTGAACTAAGAATCACAACTGGTAGTCTCAACGTGACATGCTCACTTATTTTTAAGGTAGTATTAATTAATGAAAAGCTGACTCGTACCAGGCTTTGTGTGTGACTGGTGATGCGGACGGCCCTCCCGCTGGAGGTGGGAGGGAAGAGCTTGAACGGTCGGGCCGTAGACTGGACTGAGGTGCCGCGACGGTCATTCTGGGGCTGCTGGCAGAGGGTGCCTGTCCACATCTTCCTATTTGTATCTTTGTAATTTGTTTTGGATGTGAGCCCACCTGCCCAGAGTGGGGGTGTGAGCCCACCTGCTGAGAGTGGGGGTGTGAGTCCACCTGCTGAGAGTGGGGGTGTGAGCCCACCTGCCTATGGGAGGTGTGAGATCACCTACCCAGAGCGGGGCATATTTCATTAAATAATCGTTACTGGACGTGTTAGCTGATCGCCAATTTTTCAGAGGCTAAGGTTGGAATATACTTTTTTGTGTC
>VOMN01060359.1:0-12856 GCA_014899125.1 Orchestia grillus
TTCTGAATGAAGACTGATGCCACTTCAGTACTTGCATACTACCAAACTTTTGGTCACAACTTTAAAAACCAATTGAGCGTAGTAAATAACTGGAGCTCGAAAAATAATAGGTGAATAATTTCTTGTCCGGAGTGCTTATATGTTTGTTTCGCTATTTATAAACTTTTATGTTTCCTACGTTTCTTCTAAAAATTCAAGAGTTTAACCATCAAACGCGACATTTAAAACTCATCCTTCTGAACAAATGTTTTCTGAAACTTGTTTGTATCGTCTCGATCGAGGTAACTATAATTTACGCATGTTCTACATTTACTGACATCGTTTTTTGTAAAGATATAGTGAGGAGATCTTATTTGATAATATTATCTGATGGGCTGCCCTAACCCGAAAATTTTCAAGAATTTGTTATAGCGTGCTTTCAGTGCTGCTTTTTTGAGAAGTGCCATAACAGCTTGACAGTGCCATAACAGCATACATGTTTCAACAACGCATCTATGAACTTTAGAACACTCTCGGAAATTTATCAGAGAAAATAAATTGTGGTATTAGTGTTACAAGCCTGTTCTCTATTCTCCACGAGATTCAGGAATAGAGAGTCATAAAATCAGATACGGGTCTCCGCTCTGCAGCTGCCCATCAGGTGACACTGCAGGCGCCGTGCAGATCATGTTCCTCGACCTGATAACTTAATCATTTTACAGAGGTCGGGGAATCTTGATGGGCTATTTGCTATATTGCTTGTTCGTGTATTTAGATGCAAACTATCTTTTCTTATGCCCAAGCTGCTCAAATGAAACCCAATTGAACCGCGTTGGTGTAATTTTTTTTAACTGAAGTTAACTTGCTTTTGTTGAAGAATTTGATTTTATCATCTAAGTTGTGTAGAGAAATTAAATTTTCTAGAAGTGTGATATTTCTAAGCAAAATTTTATTTCATGGCTTTATTCAGCAAGTTCAGCGAGGTGCTGCTGATAAGGAAAACCAATCAATATCATTGCTTCAGGGAAAAAGATTCAAACTCCTCAGTAAATCGATCACCCGGCAGGCCTAACCTGTCTAGTCGTTTAATTGAAGTTTATCATTTCCTAAACGTCTGTGGTCTGATCTCCATCGATTCAGCAGCCCCGGCAGAGAACAAGCAAAGACAGCACTTGAGGCGGCTTCTCTCACCGCTGATGTAGAGCTGCACGGCCTGTACTGCACCTGTTTCAATATTTTTTACAAGAGCTCTAGGCGCTGACTCATGCACTCATTAAACAGAGGCTTATATAGAGATCTAGAAATATAAAAGCGGCCGTTTAAAAGCGATCCAAGGTCCAGCAATTATCATTGACCTCAATGAAGAGCATCTCAGCGGCGCTTTTCGTTTGGTGCAATAAAGATCGGCCTCTAGGGAGAGTAATGATCCAGGGTGACTTGAAGCTACCCTTTTTGAGGCGAACTTCACAGCTCAGGCTGGTATTACTGGTGCAAGTACCTCGTTCGGATCGCTCCTGAGCATGTTGAAAATTGGAAGTCAGCCGGCATATAGAGTAATTCAGTTTTTCAAACTACAATAAAACATCGCTTAAAAATAACTAGTTCTATGTTCTATGTTTATTTATTAAACAAGGAAATTTCCCAATGCAGACTATTGCTAAGGAATGTTACTAACGCAAGTGGGTGTCTGTGACTGCAATATGGCTACCATACATTGTCTGCCATGTGTGGTGGACTAAGCAGCCCTGCAGTAAAGTTTATCTTTAGCATGTTAAGAGTTTTCCATTAGTTTCACATACCGCGTGAAGCTACGGCAGCCTCTTGGAACATGTGCACATGCATCCATCAACGTGGTATAGATTTTCTTAGACAAGCATGAACATCACTTTAGGATAGCTATGTATGTAAAATCAAAAAGTATAATGCGACAATGAGAACTAAGTACACACATTTCGCCAATCAGGTGCACCTGCGTACACCAGACTTTCCCAGATCTGTCGCTACGCATTGGGATGAAATTCCTCGAGATGCGTTTTAATACAATTTACCAATTTACGATGTATGACCACTCTCTACATTAGTAAAAAATAACTGATTCAAATTACGCTGTGGCCGCAAGAATGTGCTCCGGTGTCTAGGATGCAGGATTTGGCTCTTCCTGAGACTGCCTCCAGCCGACGACGATGGTGTTTCGCATTGTCCAATTGCGCCAAGTCACTCGATGTCGACTGTTGCGATTCGAGTTAATCTGGTCTAATTGTCGGTTAACCGACCTAGTCGAAAAGTGATTCCTTTAGCCTTCAAAATTGTGGGAACAGCAAATACCTGTGGTCTGCCAGCGATATATTGCCATCACTGATAGAAAAAGAAAGCCAGCTTCCGGACGCCTTTGTCAGCTCAGAACAAAATCTGTTCATTACGTGGACTACTGAGCGTATTGACAGCCTTCCCCAGCATAGAGCGCTGGATTGGTTCTGGCATGCAACCGCTCTACAGTTGTCCCACGCAGAGAACGGTATCAAATAGACCGAGCATCAAACAGAACGGGAAACATTAGTGTCATAGGAAGCAAATAGGTCAGCAGATAAGAAGATAGAGCGATTGCTTGCTGGAGCCGATCTAGAGCTCCATGCGGGGGACGACTGCACCTAGACGAAGGAATGATTTAAATTCAGTCTTAATTCTACGCTGTGCTCTTCTATGTTAGTTATATATTGGCGTTAAAACGGTTTGACGCTCTAAAATCCCTGTAATTCACAGACGTGCTACTGTCGAGTGATTTATAAAACGACTAATCACTTTGGCTTAAGGTAATTCGATTTGCTTTAGTTTATCATGTTTTGAGGTTAATAAATGAGCAGTTTCATCTATTAAGAAAGAAAAAGATCCTCACATGTCTTTATGGTTGCAATATTCAGGAGAAAAAACACGATTCTAATCCTCACTAATTCGTTCCAGGATTATTACAAAGGATTGCATGCTGTTCTTGTGTAGGTGGCAGGCTGTGTGGGAGGACCTATTGTGTAAGAATTGTTGGGGCCATACTATGAAGGTGGCAGGCTGTGTAGAATGAAGTACTGTGTAGGTGACAGGCTTTGTAGAAGGAAGTACTGTGTAGGTGACAGGCTGTGTAAAAAAGTACACTGTGTAGGTGACAGGCTGCTGAGGAGGAAGTAATGTGTAGGTGACAGGCTGTGTAGAATGAAGTACTGTGTAGGTGACAGTGACAGGCTGCGTAGGAGGAAGTACTGTGTAGGTGACAGGCTGTGTAGGAGGAAGTACTGTGTAGGTGACAGGCTGCGTAGGAGGAAGTACTGCGTAGGTGACCGGCTGTGTAGAATGAAGTACTGTGTAGGTGTCAGGCTGCGTAGGAGGAAGTACTGTGTAGGTGACAGGCTGTGTAGGAGGAGGTACTGTATACGTGACAGGTTGTGTAGCCGACAAGCTGTGATGAAGTACTGTGTAGGTGACAGGCTGTGTAGGAGGAGGTACTGTGTAGGTGACAGTGTAGCACAGGCTGCGTAGGAAAATGGACAGTGTAGCACTGACTGTGTAGGAGGATATGCTGCGCACGTGACAGGGTACGTAGGTGAAAGGCTGTGTTGGGGGACACACTATGTATGTGACAGGCAGTCTAGAGGGACGTGTCATGTAGGAGGCCGTGCTGTGTAGGTGGCAGGCTGTGTAGGTCACCTAGTATCAACTCGTTTGCTTAGGTAAAGCCAATTTCAGAAATGAAAATGAATAGTAATTGTTCGACACACATACATAATAAAACCTATCGTTTCCTTTAAATCACTTATCTTTAAGGTTCATGTTCATGTTCTCCAAAAATCAATGCATTACACTCAGGAATATCCTGCCTTTGATATACTCGAAGATAAACACACAATCCAAAGTCAACAAGTTTAACAAGGCAGGCGACGGACAAAACTAGACTATTGTAAACTTCGAAACAAAAAGCAATGCATTTCTTTAGTGACTAACGACGCTTGCGTTTATAACTCAGAACTGGGTTGTTATTCTTACCCTAAATGTAAATGCAATTAAGAATTAAATGCATTTCATTACTTCTGCTTGGCTTGAACCCTGCACCTATGCAAAGACAACGTTTTCAGTGCACTGTTGTACCGAAAACTTCTAAGCGTGGTTTGCACGAGGCTTAAAGCAGCACTAAAACATATTAGCACATTATTTGACTGACTCGCATTGTATTAAAGTCGTGTTTTCTCCACGTAAAATTTTAAAAACTGAAGTGATACTTTGTAGCAAATTAGGCTTTGACATTTGTGAGCAAAAAATGTAGTTTGGTAACAATATCGGATGCCGAACCCACGCAAGTAAATAGCTGCAGTAACACCTCAGGCCTCGGGACCTCACAGGTCGGCTTGAGTGCTCGCATACGCACGAGGGCGCGTCGCCTGACGAGCTGTGGACGAGACGACGGCATGGTCGCTCCGTTTCATCGGTTCATCTGAATGACCTGAAATGCTGAAGTTGCAGTTGCCTGCGCAACTCTCACTTGCATCAGTAAGAATGAGAAGCCATGATAACCAGCGGACAGTAAGGTTAATTGACCCTCTAAGATAAACGCTGCTCGTTCATGTAACTAAAGGCAATAGACATTAACGTCGATACAAACGGACATTTTCAAAGGGAGGAATTATAACTAACAACCTAAGCTGAAGAATTAAAATTCAAAATGTACACAGACTTAAAGAATTACTACGTCAGTGAGCTCAAATCAGTGCCCTCAAAAAGTGTAGACATGAAGGCTAGCAGGGGTGAAGACAATTTAAATCAGCAGCCCGTGGCCGGTAGTTGCTGCGAGAACCAAGCTGAGACCAGCAGTCCCGAGAAAAGGTATTTTCGAAGTACTTAGAGCCTGTGCCAGGCCCTAATTTAATTAAAGCAAGAGGACCCAGCGCGTCTGCTACGCACACACACAAACACACACGCACACCCCGATCTCGCGACTTCCTAGGACATTCCTCCACATCCCTCCAGCGACCGGCCGATGAGTGCCCCACTTGCCCGACGTCCCCTGGCTGGACGACATCTTATGGACTGATGAGCCACTAAATTTTTTGAGTCACTAAATTTTTTAAGTCACTAAAAAATGGAAGTAATTTTGTAACTATATCTCTTTTTTGGGTAGCTTCGCTTACGCTGTCCCGTTATTCCCTCACCCCCACCCTTCTTCACCACACTACCACGTTCCCACACTTCACCACACCACCACTTTCCTCCTCTACCCCCCCTCCCTCCTCCACCAAACCACCATCCTCCACCATCCTTCCACCAGTCTCTCCCACACTGTGGGTGAATTACGTAACGTAGCTCAACCATGCGCCACATCACCGCGCTCCGCCACCAACCACGCGCCACACCACCGCGCTCCGCCACCAACCATGCGTCACACCACCGCGCTCCGCCACAAACAACGCGCCTCACCACCGCGCTCCGCCACCGAGTTGGCCATATCAAGCCAGACTCGGGAGCCTAGCCCACACTTCGGTCGTGTGAGAGTTGCAGCATCATTTAATACAACCTTGTCGAGAAGCCATTGGCTAATTAACTGCCCTGGACACACGCAGAATATAAGGCGCACTTCCTAATGAAGCGTTTTCTGAGAAATGCAAAATGAAAGAAAAACATTCGCCACCTGAATTCCCTTGACCAGCTAGTTGTTTAGTATTCTGAGTGGATGAAAGGTGAAATTGTTCGGTATATTCCAAGTGCATTTTGGATTCTGATCAAGAGTAAAATTATTTTTTGCAGGCATTTCCAAAATTTGTAAGAAAATGATGCTCTCGTGTTGTACGTTAAATTTTCCTCGGTTTGAGAAATGATTTAACATTCCCAAAAAGTTGACAATTGAGTAAAATTATTATTCCGTCATCACTTTTTTCAACATTGCTGAAAAAAAATCCATTTTGTAACGAGCCTTTTCAAAACTCTTCATTGAATCGGTGTTGGTAAGTTTTGTGTTTATGTTGCTTACCAATTCCTAGCATGTTAACGTTCTCTAGTTGTCTCAGTTGTCCCTAGGTATGTAAGTAACGACGTTGAAAATTAGCTAGAATTCCCTTTCAATATTGTTGACATTACAGAAATGTAAAATCCTCGCAAATGTTTTCTTCGAATTACATTTAATTGAGTCTATCAGCTTCAGAAAAAATCTCCAGCTATCTTAAATTTACTAGTCATTCCAAAAGTAACTCTCTGCATGTGCTAAATTCTTGCATACGATTAAATTCTTTGCCTGCGCTAAAGTCAGGAAATAGAGATGTCTGCCCCACTTGATTTGCGTAATCAAAATTCTACTACCTTCAATTATCACTCGAATATAAAACTAGAAAGTCTCACTATCATATTTATTAAATTTTGCTGCCTTTAATTATTATTAACGTACCCTGTAAAACAGAAAAAATAAGTATGTCCACAAATCGCTTATGGGCCCAGGAGAAAAAAAGGCGTTCATCTAGGGACAAGTGTATGCATGTACATATACATACCGTTGTTACAGTAACTTCATTCGCCTTTTATACGAGTGAAACAAAGAATCACAGCACTGGCTGCATAACGAACGTAGAAATTCCATCGAATAAAATTCCTTCGTATGAAACCATTAGATTAACATTCCGATTAACATGATATTCATGGGATGTTCGTACGACATTTGCATCACGAGTTTCAAGGAGGAATCAAACTGAGTTTTTGTCAATTCTCTGGAGTCCCCGTCGAGCCTCCCAATCAAAAGACCATGTCTTGAAGAGCAGCTCCATCTCGATGCGAGGCATCAATTTGAATAGCAGGGCACCCCTGAGAACGAGGGAGGTGATCTGTAGGTACATCGCTCCCGTCTCTGCAGCTCCAATGTACGTATGCATACGAAGCAAATTGTTTGTAAGCACTTGGTAAGAGCCGTGGAAAGAATCAAGTCCGATACGGAAAATATGAATAACGTTTTATGATCTCATTTCTTAATGAAGAATTGCATGTGTGCATCGGTTCTGGATAATGAGTGGTGGAAGCCGCATTTACCTCACTTCAAGCCTCATGGCTGCCAATGCACCCGGTAAGATGTAGTCATAAAAATGGCTGTGAAAGGTTCATCTCCAGAGGACATTCTTTTTACCCGAAAATTGAGGATATTTTTCATACTGCCTTCAATTCATCCCCTGATGTAATTGTTCCTTACAGAATTATGAAATTATTTATCATTGACAAGCATTTTTCGTCGAGCGTAATTTAGATACAAGAAGCAACACTTCGTAGACAATGATCACTGGTGTTACAAAGCGCACAGAAAATTTAAAATATATGTATTGATACGAGACAGTCTCACTCTAATGTAAATCTTTAATATACAAATTCCAACAATGCACGACAGAATCGCATTGCCCAAGCTAGGCCTGCACACCTAGTTTGGAAAACTCGAGTTCGTTCCTTCAGAGCCATCAGAGCCAAGGAGGTCAGGGACGGGGAGGCGCTCCAGACTTCGTTTCGATGGCCTTATTCTCATTTCCCTAATGACTTCCATGTTCCAGTTCGATCAGATTAGTCCTGAACTGCATTCCATTTTTTCTTCAACAATCCTACGAGGTGTAACGGTGTGGCGTGAGCCCTCATTTCACACAGAAGGCAGGAAATATCGCGCAGTTTATAAATTTTATTCTTTAGATTCATGTGTGATGTTCCCAGTAACGAAAGCGAATGGGGGCCTGAGTTGAATTTGATGAAGTTGTCTAGTTAAGGAAATTATTTTTAGCATCTGTATATATCAAACTATTCTGATTCTCTATGGGTATTTGATTCACCAACACACGCAAATAAGTCGACGGAAGACTTGCTGTCCCCGTTAATGGCAGAAAATTTCAGTGATTTGATAGGGCGCTTTCAAAGTTGTGAAATTTAAGAGTTTAAACTCGATTTTTTTCTTTGCACTAACATATATGTGCTACTATAAGCATATAGCAAATGCATAGTTAGTGAACCGATGAAGGCAAGCGATTGCTAAACATATAGAGCTTCGGTGGGTTATTCCCAAAAGTTACGTCAGTTATGAACCAAAAACATATCCCACGCCAGAAATGACGACATAAAACGGGAAAACTTTAAATTCTTCGTCATTAAATTATGTAACGTAAAAAATTACTTTCGTATAATGTTGTTTTACAACGCAATAGTTTTGGAAGTCTTTGGATTTCATGTACATATAATGATAATCTATGGTCGACAGCTGCAGGGCTGTAACTTCATTGCTGCATAAAGTTAAATTCCAAGTGAGTGCGAGACAAAACTAATGCAAGATTAAGCGAAATCGTTCTCATTACCTAGGTTTGATTGGCCCCTGCTTTTTTAGTACTAACTTTCCAAGAATTAACGTCAGTTAAAACAGTTGTAACAATTTAATAAAGCCACTGTCTATAATTGCTCTCATTTAAAAGGCCGAGAGCGTCGCGCAATTCTTTCCACTTTCACGCCCTTTGATGCGTATAAATTTAAATTACAGATAGGTGTAGTTTCAGCGCACCAATGCCAAAAAAATAGAAATCTTGAGTAACTATACGACTAATTTGTTCTGTACTACACTGATTTACAGTCATCCCTTCGAAATCGTCCGTTGGAAATTTCTAATTACTGGAATTCGTTAAATGCTCAAGTTCTGAGAGTTTCACACTTCTGCAACACAAAATAGAGTAAGCTCCATAAAAATGACAAATTCAATGGCCAAGTCGGCAAACCCCTTTTTTCTCGTTTTACAGCTCCAAACGAGCGAATCTTGCAAATGAGAGCAAGAACATCAAACGCTGGGTGTAATTACTTGCATTGCTATCACCACAGCTACCCATCAGAACGTAGGTACCTCAACACCCCATCGCCACTGGCGTCGGGGTGCCGGGGTAGCAAGGCCCGATCGTAAAGGGGTGCCGTGGGGGGGGTGCTGGGGTAGCGAGGCCTCATCGTAATATTTGCCGCAGGTTTAATCGCCGCCAAAATTTGACCTCACGATCTGACTCCACTTTCCATTTCAGGCAATTCTTTCGGGGCGTTGGGCCTTCCTTTTCTTCGCGTTCCTCTTCTTCACAGCCGCCTAAAGTAATTCGCACGTACGCAGGCGAGCATAAAATTGTGTGTCGTAATACGTATAAGCCCCTTCTGTTGTTTTCTAGGCACGTGCTACGTCTAATTCTAGCCATGACATGCTTCTAGAATTGAGGAAAAGATAGCGCAGAAAAATTATTTTAATCATGGAACTATTTTAATCACGGTTACCAATCGTAATTAAGCTCGCTGTTACCAAGTTTGGTTGCAATTGTATACAAAATATAACGTTGGAATTTGAACTACATCTTTTCAACTTCAAATTTTAAAAAGTTAAATTCAAATTAAGAGAAATCAATTTCAAATTAGATTCAGATAAGTTCGAATAAAATAAGTCAATTTCATATCAAAATGAATCAATTTCAAATTAAAATAAATTATTTTTAAAGTAAATGCGTCAAGTACATATTAAAATTAATAAAATCCAAATTTCTTATGCCAATACGCATTCTCATTTTGAATATTATTGAATGATTTTACTCTCTTGTTATTTCTACTTTGCTTTGTTAAAGTGAAATAGGACTAGCAGGAACCGTGAAAATTTCATGGAAATTTAGACAAACAAACTTTAGATAAACCAGCTCATGAGAAGTATTCCTCTCAAGTGTTGGACAGAGGTTAAAGCTTCAGGGCAGAGATAGCCCGGTTTTGGAAGCAATTTTCTTCTTCATGATGCAAGTAGTCTGAACTCCAGTAGAGAAACTGAAAATGTGCCGCGAAAACTGGCTTTTTATAATAAAACATGCAACCCGTATACAGGCTACTTCGTTCGAGATCTAAAATTCTACTTGAAAAGTGGCGAAGCGTGATGGATCGGTTGGTAGGTAGGTAGGTACAAGTGTGTTAATACATCGATTACTTCATGCAGTTGTGAATATCTGATACTTTTTATTTTTTGAGCCTTTCCGTGCATTAAAAAATTACGTGGAACACTTAATTTATTAAGGAGTGAAAGTTATAACATTTTTTAATAAAAGTACACGTGTAAAATTAATGCATGAAATCATACGTATTTTGTATTTCCAATCACTTTTTTATGTCTATGCAAATTTTTGCTTAATAACACACATACGCGCACATAGCACGTGGATCTACTAGGTTGATGCACAGAAGAAACTGAAGTAGGAAGGTGATCTATTAAAACTCATGTAATTAACAGGGCTACAGAGTCGGTGGAGTCGAGTGTTTTGGCGACCCAGAGCCTGCGTCTGAGTCTGCAGGAGCTGCTGTAGAGAGCTTTGATGGAGTCGGAAGCTTCGGTCTAATTTCGTTAATAAAGGAACCACAATCGTCAAGTGTCAGGGCATTTGGAAAGGAGTCAGGCTCGGAGTCAGCGTGGTATGATAACCTCGAGATTGAGTGGGGCAATATATTTTGACTTCTGTGACCCAGTAGTACCTAGCAAAATATGAATTCTCAATTTCTTGAGCATATAAAAATCTTGAGTAATTATTGCATTGATATATTTCATACTTATACTGCGTATGAATCTTCATGATTCCTAAAAAAACTACATTATTCACATGTACAGATGTAAGGGTGTAAACTGAATAAAACATACATGTATATACCTATAATACCAACATGATTATACTCTAGGTGCATGCATAATATTTCAAGACTAGTATACGCATCATGACATAAATGAGGGGATTTATCATAGTTTACATTTAGAATAAAATGATTTTTTCAGTGAAGTAGCTCCTCATCGCATACTTTGAATCCAATTATTCATAAACCAACAATGTTTACCAAATACTGCTATATTGTATTCTATTAAATAAGAGATTAAGCTTGTTTTAGATAACATTAGTTCACGATAAGATATTCAGTATCCTATCAACTACACTGCCCCATAACAGCGTCGCTTGCAGTAGTGTTTTCTATGGCGTGATTAGTGTTTCACACATAAATATGTTTATATATATAAAATACCTCACGGCTTTTATAAAAAATATTTCAGATGAATCTTGAAAAGACTTTGGCTGCATGTAAATGTTTTGTGTTGACAATGATTTTTCTAATCATGTTGACTGATTTTCATCATTTATAAAGAAAATATTGTAAAATGACGTCCTTTTTCATTTTAACTTGACTGGCTTTAATTTCAAATTATTACATTTTAATTTGAAATTGATCTGTTTTAATTTCATATTGAAACATTTTAACTTAAACTTCGTTGATTTAAATGTGAAATTAACTTATTTTAATTTGAACCTTATGTATTTTTATTTTAAAGTGTTTTTTGAAATTATAAGTTGATTTTAAATTTGAAGCCAAAAAGGTGTAATTTACGCAATTTACAAGATTCAGCTTAATTTACGAAACATATTTTAAAAAGTACTCCACTTTTTTCAAGTGTAGCATTTATATCTAATGGTCTGTAACTAATTAAGCCCGTTCTAATGATGTGCAAAACAGAATTATTTCTGCCGTTTTTTCGAGCACTTTTTAGTGGGGGAATAATAGAGAGCATACCATGTTGTCAACATAATTCTTAGGCTTGACAACACTAGGCAACACTGGGCTCCGGACCAAACGGCTATTTTCTATTTTTATACACTAAAAAATAAATGTCTAATAATTTTCTGTACTGTAAAAGTACCCATTGTTTAGTTTATCTCACTACTTCATTTTCAATCTTTTTAATCGAGTAATTCCATTTTTACGCGCTCGTGTGCATGTATTAGGATAACATTTTCTAAGCGGTATAAGAGTTCATTAAATTGTACGTATACGTGAGAGATACACACATGTGCGAACACATCAGCGCCTCGCTACTGTTTGGGCACCTGAGTGGCAGACACATGCAGCAAATCTGCACCTAGAATGAACTCATTTGTGAAAGTTTTGTTTGCTTTTTCGTTAATCACATTTTCTCTTCCGCGATGAACATTCTTTCTGGTATTTCTGCCATGTTTTTGCCTCAATTGATAGTATTCATGGTTCAGGATATTCTGTAAATGAGGTTGACGTACGTTCCTGAAATATGTAAATTATGTTTTCAAATGGTTCTTTTTGAATGACCGTCCAAGTATTCAACTTATGGATCAAGAGATGTAATAAAGCACAATATGAAGAATAATTTTCAATATGTGAAAATCGTATAAAATAAGATAAACATGAATTAATCTACTTAGAATACTGCAACTTCTTCTAAATACGATGCCATTATCGTGCACCTTTTACTTCCTTCCATGAAAATAGAGACCGAACACATTCTTCAGTAAAAATATCACTCGGAGAATACGTTCAGACATTGTCTGACATGGTATTCGACAATCGATAATTGGGATGAGCATTCTTCTATTCTCTCCTGCTTGTTATCTCATACTAACGACAAATTTGAGAAACCTGATAATGATTTGACAAATTGCACTCAAATTCTTTCACATCTCATTAACGTTCTTTGAAGTTCGTGGAACAAAGAAGCGCAGATCAAATTGACTCAGAATCGAAATGCAAAATTGGACTATTAAATTCTAATTTTCCTCAACGGCTTCATCATTTCGTCATTACCAAGAACTGTTTTTCAGGCAACTTCCTTTTATCTTATTCGGAATGGAATAAAAATCTGTATATAGAAGTAGCATTTAAAGTGTGTCATATTATTTGAAATATTTTCTGCGAAGTAGGTATCCCAGTGCTTAAACATCCATCCTATTTGTATCAATTCACATCTTCACAATTTTTCTTTGATATGCCGCGTAGGTCTCAGTATCTGCACTCAGTGTCACAACTGTTCTTTGATATGCTGCGTAGGCCT
>VOMN01060360.1:0-11913 GCA_014899125.1 Orchestia grillus
CAGCACCCGCCCTGCTGCACCCAGCCAGCACCCGCCCTGCTGCATCAGCCGGCATCTGCCCAGCAACATCAGCTCGCAGTAGTTGGGTCACAGTGTATTTTCCACTTCGGGTTTTCAGAAAGTTGAAGATCTCCAAATCACGTGAACAGTATGGCTTCCAGCCCTTCCAGAAGGCGATGGGATGACTGCAGCCAAGCCAGCGGCGTAAAGCCTGCATTTGTGGCCCTAAAGCGAGGGATCACGCGAGGGCAACAGTGACACCAACACGATCACGGCAGATTCCTGTAGCCGTCATCCAATAGCGAGGAAGCTTTGCACGGGATATGGCAGAGTAAAAACCATCGAGGCTCTGTGTCCAACCTCTACATTATCTAATAAAATTCCCGTGTCTGAAATAAATGCCAGATCGATTTCGCAAACTCCTCGACTGAGGTCATTAATTCAGGGGCTGGAAATGGACAAATAATCGCATTCTCTCTCCCCTTCGTCCCCGACGCCCTGAGTAACATTGAGTGCCAGGTCGCGTAGAAGGGGACCCCCTACTTGCCTCGCCCTGCTATCTCGTCAGAAATAAGTAGTGTTTCGTAGCAGAAGTTTCATGAAATAAATTGCTGTGACCAAGCTCCTATCTCAATGGCAAATTGCAAAGATGATCGAATCGTGGAGCCACATTCTTTCGGTTTCCCTTACGTCTGTTGCGCACCACAGCATGACCCGTACGTGCGGCAGCTCTGTCTGCCCGCAGCAATCCTGCGTACAGCACCAGTCATGTAAGACGAAATATATACCGCTACGTATTGGACGAGAAGCAACAAAACATTTTGTAATTGTTTACGCTACAATTACAAGTGCCCGACAATCTTGCACAGGAATTACGCGTTTAAAAATTATACACTTGCATTTAACTTACACGCACAGAAAACATATATGCTTGTATTATACGAGTACGAACGGGAAGAAATTATGCATGCAAAAATTAAGCTTCCAGCAACTACCCTTGCTCCTACTGTCATGGAGCTATCGTTCGCGCAATATTAACTTTAGGTTTCTCTGCGTTTAGAGACGAAGAAAGTGACTGACCATGTATGTTTGGGAGAAAAGAAGTTATGGAAAGAGATGCATCGTATTTCTCTCACTGACTAGATCATTGCATGACTTTAGCTGCGAATGACTTTTGCATGACTTTTGCCACCTTCAACAAAATTTACAATTGGGCAGTTTAATATGATAAAAACTAGTTATTTTAACTGCTGCTCGCAAACCTGACATCTCTGTCGAATGAATTACCGAAAACATAGAACAAGAACAATTACATAAATAAGGGTAAAATATCTGTGACTCATCAGCAGCAGCGGGAACAACTGCCTGAAGTCTTTAAGCGGACAAAAGAATATAAATCTCGCAAAAAGCAAATCTAGAGAGTATTTCCATTGTAAAACTCCCATTACTAGCTGTAATTTGTTGCAAAATCATGAATACCAAATTAATAATGCCTTGGATACAAAAAATCTACCTGGGAATTGCCCAGTCTTGCAACTCAACTACGGACGTGAAGAATCATTGTAATTCTTTAAGAACATAGATTATATTTTTCTACGACGCCTGATTCATTTGAAAATTTCTGAAAGGATCAGACAAGAATGGAACAGTTTAATATTTGTTAGGCCAAAAGAAGTAATTCTGAAAATGTTTCCATCAAGAAGATCTCGGCATCCACGCATGCTTATTGGGGGAAGAGAACAATGCAGGTGCAACAGGTGTAATGCATCCACCGGCCCTTTGTGAAGGCTTCAGATTAGACCCGAGCTGACGGAGCTTCCATGTTTGTACGAAAAATTAATCTTTGCATGCTGCGTGTTATGTTACGCGCAGAGTGAAGCAAACGTCTAAGGGCAAACTCGTAAAGCGAATGAAGTCTGATAGAAAATTGCAACGTTTTTTTTGGACCTGTGAATGCGGGCCTCAACAAAATGGTGCTATCGCCGTAGAGCAGACGCTTGCTTTAGAATTCGTCGCTTATACAACTCAAAACAAGAAAGGAAGACAGAAGCTTAGCATGCCTACTAGAACAGCTTGTGTAGTCATGAATCACCATTATACCAGCTTGTGGTAACTGGTACATCAGCATTGGCTTAAGGATAATGTGGTGTGAAAGTGAATATTTAAATTTCCGGCCAATCGTAATGATAAACTCATTTACTAGAATTTATGAAATGATGTATTACGACAAGAACAATATGGCATTAGGACAGTAGAAACTCTGTAAGAAAAAAAATAAACTTTTGATTCTGAGTAAGGATATTCTCCGACAACGTGAACATTTCCAACAGTGCATAGAAAATACAGATCAATTTAGTCCGTCGAAAATAAATGGAAAAATGTTGTAAGAAAACGATTCAGGAGTGCAATAGGATCGATAGCGCAACGATAAACTGCTTTACGCGTGCAAGATAGATGCTCTTGTTTGGAAGCTGGTATTAAATTCAAGCGAATTTCAGGGCAGCTGCTTGAAAATTTCCTTCAACCTTTGACTCTCAGTCCATATTTCTTTCCATGACGCTTAATCAGAGGTCAAGTCTATTTTGGCCGACGACGTATTTCATCCTTGAAACTGAAGCCAGAAAAACAAAAGTCGTCGTAACTTGACCATGGCTCATACGTCTTTCCATGGCACATAATTTATTACCATAACGCTATTTTAGCAGGGTATTTTATTATTGAACCATATTTACTGCTGAGAAATGAGCCTTATGCAACCACAGGAGATTGGCTCCTCCAGATAGATCTTTTGAATCTTTTGCGAAATGAATCAACGTCTGGTGGCGTGCGGCGGACAGCCTCTGAGAGACGGAGGTCCATCGGGCTCTGTGTTGAGCGTCCCGCGCACAGTGGTACTCCAAAATTTGAGCGACTCGAGGCTGCAGCGGCGCAAAACCTGACTGAGGCGGAACTCAGGTCACGCCAGATTTGCGTGGTATCAAGCCAAGTTGTGCTAAATTGAGGTGATAAAAAATTTGACCGATATACATACTAAGCTGAAGCGACACAAAACTTGACCGCAGCGAAACTTGGGCCACGCAGGTTTGAGTGGCATGAATTCAAGTTATGCAAAATGATAGTGAAGTAAATTAGAAAAAATGAAAACTTGAAAGAAGCGAAACATAGCGATGGAAAGTTTGGCAAACGTAAAACGTAAAACTTTGGTGATGTAAAGCTAGACTGATACAAGAATTAAGTGGTGCAAAACTGTCGGACGGTGCGTGGTAATTCAGTCCGTGAGCTTCAGTAGTCAAGAAAGTTTTCATGCAGAGTCTTGGGCAATGGAGTCGGACAAAACTGTAAGATGACCTGCTGGAAATAACCACTATAGTGATCTTTGTTACGTGAAAAGGAACACGACAAGAAATAACTACTGAAGCGACCCCAGGAGAGCATTGTCAGGTTATCTCAACTATAGATAGGCTTTCGAGACTTCTATCTCACGTGCCTCATTTGATTCTTTCAATTTTCATGCCTTCTCCGCTATCACTTATTTGTATTTTCTTTCTCTTCTCTCTTACCTTGCTGCTTCTATACGTAGGGAATCTTGTGTGCGTAGATTCCATGTTTTCTGAAGTTCATCCTAAATGATCCCTTCTTTTCCCTCTCTTGAGATCACCTTTGAAGCTAGGCTAGGAAGCTTTAAGCCAACGAATAATAAAATTAACAATATAATAACCGAATGTTGACAAAACTCGGTGATAAAACAAATTCTAGCTTTAAAAAAGATGCTTCAAAACTTAAGAGTGGAACAAATTAGACTCAATTTATTTCCCGAATTAAACGAATCTGATGTATATATATATATATATATATATATATATNTATATATATATGTTTACAATACAATTGCAGTTTTACAACGTAATAGGCTGAAAAATATTCGTAGGATTTTGAATAAAAACAAAAACTGGGAACTTAGATTCGTTGACATGAATTTTTCCGTTAGCAAGGAGAATTTACGATTGTAAGAATTACCGATAGATTAAAAAACCTTTAAAAAGGTATTGAAAATTTGAAGACGACATCTCAGATATTGAACTATCGCGTAATCGCCAGAAAGAAGAGAGGTATGGACATTTGCGGTCTACATGGATGAAATACAGCTCTGACATTTGTACTGCTTGACAGAATTCCAACTTAGTGCAAAGAGAAACTACACAGAAGATACAAAAGTCCTAGAAAAAGTAACTATAATGGGCCATTTAAGTATTCATAACGCACCAATAGTTTACCCTTTTCACTATTAAGCATATTTCGGAAAACCTTGGACAACTGTGAGTCCTTCATAAGAAAAGGGAAAATCAAACACGTTCGGTGGTATTTAGTGAAGAAAAAATTATTTTGAAAATGTTCAAAGAACAACGGAAATACGAAAACAGGGCGCTAAATAAGTATTCGAGGCAAGGTTTAAAAATCCTAGTATGGCTCAATTCAGTATCATGAGCTTGTTAAAATTGAGCGAAAAAAATATTTTTCAGTGTCCTAGAAAATTCCAAACAGTCTACATAGTCTGTAAGGGTACATTGACCGGTTTGACTTTCAGAGAGGTCTGATTCTGCCCTTGTAACGAGTCTCAGAATTCTCACGATGCCAAAATCCAAGGAACACAGTACACAAGTGAGGTGTATGATTATAAAAGAACACAAGGCTGACACCAGTTACAGGAAAATTTCTAGATAATTCCCTTTCCTATTAGCACTGCGCAGACCATTATAAAAAAATGGAAATCTGAAAGGATTGTGGTCAATAAAGCAAAATGGGGTGCTCCAAGCAAACTATCACAACGAGATCGCTTTAAAATTGTCACAATGGTGAAAAGAGACTCTCAAATATCTCGCCGAGATTAGCAGAACATATTTGCCATCGGTAGGGGTGAACATACCGAAGCAAACCATAGGCAATGTTCTGCGTGAAGAAAACCTGAAGAAACGAGTCGCTCGAAACGTCGCACTGCTGGAGAAACAACATGTTGCATCTCGATTGCAGTGTGCAAATTGTCCTATCAACGAAGTAGATGACTATTTTGATAATGGTTTACTATCAGACGAGACAAAAATCGACCTGTTCGGCAATAATTACAGCGGAACTGTTAGGTGAAAGCCAAATACTTCTATCCGACGCTGAAACACATTGCCCGCAGTGAAGTATGGTGATGGAAGCATCATGTTATGGGATTGTTTTTCTTCTGCAGGCCCAAGACGACTCCGTGTCATTAAAAGAACCATGAATTCGGGCCAATTACTTCGAAATTCATTTTCGAGTGGCTTCGCAGTGGGAGGGTTCGGGTTTTACACTGGCCTTCACCCTTGCCAGATCTTAATCCGATTAAAAATGTGTAGTAACAGTTGAAGATTCAAGTTGAAATAGCACTGTACAGACCACACGAGAAATAAGTTCTCAAATCTACTTGAATTGGAACAATTCTGCCTAGAAAATTTGGAGAAAATACCTCTGAACTTCCGAAAATCCCTCGTCTCTTCATACAAGCATCACCTGCGAGCGGTTGTAACTAATAAGGGATATGAGACCCAGTATTAATATAGTAGAATGTTATGGCTTCCAATAATCAATAAGCAATATTATTGATTATTTAAAAAATTGTCCGAACCCACGCAAGCTGCTGTGTAATGCAAAAGAATTATCCAAGTAAAAAATCTCGCCCCACAAAATTACCCGATAATTTTTCGACATACTGCATGTACAATCACACGCGTTGCCTTTCAATGCTGGAAGCATCTCATTTTACCTGCCTTCATTAACTCCCTAATGAATTACCCCGAGAAGGCCGGCGGTGCTGGACACATCTGTGTAACCGACAGTGACCGTGTGAACGCAACAACCACGGCCACGAGATATCTCGGGATGGTTCGTTACGGTGTTAATCATGGATATGAAAACGGGACTATTTTATAGATGCCTAGCGCGGAGGAGAAGTTTGCAGGGTGGACGTCAAAGGTGACAATCAATTTTTACTCTTCGTTTCTGTAGGGGGACACACACGATGCCATAACGTCTCAAGTTTTGCGGCAGCCTGGCATCACTACGCGCGAGTTCATTGCGTGCCGTAAGGGAAAAAGTCTTTTAGGTGCACTTCGTGGCTGCTACGACTACGTACCAAGTACATTTTTACCCCCTTGTATTGACTGAAGTACTCTGCTTCTGCTACATCCAAGGCATTCGGTCCGTTGAGAATGAGCTAAGGCACGCTGATGAAAAGAAAGTGTCTTACAGACAATACTGTTCAATACTTCTTTTTCGTAAGCTGGTTAACTGTTGTTATAAGGAAAACAAAAAGAACAGATCCGGAATGCAAAATGACACGCGAGGCTAATAAAGTCGAGCTTTTAATGGCGGGAATCAAAATTGCCCGATCGGTACTGCGAAGCTTTATTAATTAAAAGATTGTTGCATTAGGACGTCTTCAATCGGCTGATGACTTGCAGCACAGTGATGTATAAATTGATCAGCATGTAGCTTTTTCTATGTCAAGTAACTATTTCAAACTACTTAGTGTTGATTCGTACTGAGAAATTTAGTTATCATTTATTTTCCTCCACTAAACTATGCGAAAATTACCGAAAGGGCCACTCCCGAGGCAGGTCTTAAAGGTTAGGTTAGGTTAGGTTAGGTTAGTAAACTTTGAAATACAATACAAGATTGTGTTTCGATTCCGTAACAAACGACTTAAAATAATCGTGACATTTTTGTCAAAAAATGACCTCAGAGTACAACCAAGTTCCATTATCTGGGGAAAGGTAATGCGACACAAAAAAAAGCACGGAACAGAAAGAGCGGCTGTTAAGCTTGCCAAAGCAGTAATAGTAAAAGACGCAGGGAATCGAGATAAGACCCGTGATTCTAAATTAAAAGAAAACCCTTGGAATGAAACGGCTGTAGAAGCAGGGCAGTTGCCTGGAAAAAGGCAAGTTTTGGAGCTGCTCTCGTGAGCGAGCATTTGTTTGTGCAGAAGTTGAGCGGCGGCGGCCGTCCCTGCATTTCTCTGATTCAATTTCAAGGCAACTTTAGCCGTCCCTGAGTCCTGACTCGAGACACAGGCAGCGCCGTAATGCGCCCTGCTACGCCTCACTCTGCAGCGCCGTAATGCGTCCTGCCACGCCCCACCCTGCAGCGCCGTAATGCGCCCTGCCACGCCTCACCCTGCAGATCCGCCCGACGCGGCTTCTGTGCTCATCTTGCACAGCTTATCGCGTGAAGCTGGTGCTCCCTGTTCTGGTCGTGCTGGTGTAGTGACGGAATGCTGGCACGGTGCCGCAAATACAGTCACACCGCGCTGCTACAGTCACATTGAGCTGCTACAGTCACACTGCGCTGCTACAGTCACACCGCGCTGCTACAGCCACACCGCGCTGCTACAGTCACACCGCGCTGCTACAGTCACACCGCGCTGCTACAGTCACACCGCGCTGCTACAGTCACACCGCGCTGCTACAGTCACCGCGCTGCTACAGTCACACTGCGTTCCTCTCTCTCCCAGCTGCAGCAAGTGAGTGAGGTCTGAAGAGAAGCTGGAGTGAAAACATGGCAATGATGTTAGGTTATAAAATTTCAACAAATGTACTATCCCAGCGTAGGGTAATGATGTAGCGCTTAATTGTTTTATTACTAAGAATACTCGCTAAAACTCGTTGTAGCGATTTAAACGTGGTTGATGAAACAGAATCGTATATTTTAAGATACTTAATCTTACAATACACTATTTATATTTGAGTAAATTTGACAATGTCACTAAAGCTTTCATCGTTGTTGTATGAGTTGATACATTGGTAGTCAAGGACGAAGCAAAATATAAATTTCGGTATTATACGTTGATAAGTACAAAATTTAGATATAAATTTATTTACGTAGCTCTAAAATGCAGATAAAAATTCCATAGTCTTCGTTTAAAGGTACTATATGAACACAAATCTTCATTCAACCTCACGCCCATGTTTATCTCATGGACAAGGGAGGGGGAGGAGGGAGACCTTTATGTCCAAATTAAGGTTCCGAATTAAGGCCGTGCAGGTCTCCAGTTCGGTCAAAAATTTTCCAGCAATTTTCTTGCAGTTAATCGTGCGGCTCGACTTAACCTAAAGTAACTGCTCCAAAATAACAGTCTCCTCGCCCTGCTCCTAATGCTCAGTGCTCTAAATTAAAGTTACTGGTCCGAAATAAAAGTCGCCTCGCGTAACTCCCAATGTTCAGTGTTCTGAATTAGAGCCACTGGTCTCAAATAGAAGTCGCCTCGCATAACTCCCAGTGTTTAGTGTTCTGAATTAAAGCCACTGGTCCCAAATAAAAAAATCTCTCCGTTTTGCTCCAAATATTCAGTGTTTTAAGTTACAGAAACTTCTCCCAAAGTTTAATATTTTAAGTTAAAGCAGCCTTGTTCAAATAAAAGTCTCTTTTCTAAGCTACATTTAAAACCTGTATTCCAGGACACGTCGCTTTCCTGGCTAGTTGCACTGATTGGCCCCGTCCCCAGTTGCAGCCAGTAAACTTGATTATACCAACAGTGAAAAATAGCACTTCACTCTTTTAGTATGTATAAAAAAACAGTCCTTCAGAGGCTGACATTTTCCTTTTTGCTCTAGTTTCCTAGGTGACGCGTCAGGTATTAGTAACACTCTTTTGAATTTTAGAAAAAAACTTGCTCAACAGCGTATGAAAGTGATGACTTGTGATAGACTCACACATCGTTAAATTTTTCCTCGATGAATAATAATTTGTGCAGAGAAGAAGTAACTTTCGCTCAGAGCAATGTAAAATCAATTCATTTTCGCGTGAAATTACAGAACAGGTATTTTCCAGCACTTTATTCAGCACCAAAAAAATCTCTTCAATTCTTTCCATTTCTGCAAGTGCTGCTCAAGCAAGAAAAGCACCTAATTTACGAGTGCAATAACATCAAACCTTAGCTAGGTGAGAAAGAGCAAAGAAGTAATCAAAACGTACCTGCAAACCACACCTAAACTGACACGCCCTCGTCATAAATCAGAGTAAAGCACCTTGGAAAATTCGTCAAAGTTTGGAGGGCGCTGGAGAGCAGAAGTTCAGTTCAATAGAACTTGTGTAGCGGGCCGGAACACTCGAGGAGGCAGGGCGCTCCTCAAGCCCCGGGCGATGTTGCGTGAACCTGAGCACCACACAAGCGCCAGAGGAGGGTTGAGGATTCCAGAGAGATTATGCACCACCTGTTGATTGCAGCCCTAAGCAAAGAGACAAAAGTCATCTAAAATGCGTTCCTTGATTAGCGGCAACTGCTCCTGATATTTGTCTAACATGTCAGGCCTTTCAATAGCAATTTGTTTTAAATATAGCTCGATGAAAATAAACAGCGACCACAATAATTGAAAACACAATACGAGGGCATTATGCAGCAGCTTCCGTAAAGGAATACTTGGAAATAACTCGATTACGACTAGAGCAACTCTGCAATTTGTTACAGAACAGCTTTATTCATAGAAGAAGGGAGTCTGAAGTATTTAATTTCTGTTTCGTTTTTGAATTGGATGAGCAGTTGCTGAAACACAAAGCTCGCGGTTGCCCAATGCTAGAGCTAAAGTAAATGAAGTAAGACGTTCAGTTCATACTAAGTGTGCTCCGAAAATGGAAACTTTAATCTAATAGGCACCTCGACTGAAGGGGCTAATCCTGAGTTATAGGAAAACTTGGAAGCTTTTAGGTATTGGAGATCAACGTGTTAACAAAATTTAAAAAGAGAGTTTCTACTGCTCTAAATAGTAGTGTGAAATTGATTCTGATATAATGATGAGAAAATTTTATAGTAAGCTAATATGTATGAACATGAAAATCAATGTGCAAAACATTACATTGCCCTGAAGCAAAAGAAGATGCTTGAAGTATTCTTGTTTACATTATTATTTCTTGGGAATGAAATCGTTTTTATATCTGTATGCCTTGAATGTTTTCTGGTCACTGTAAACACGGATAATATTGTTGGTTTCGTTCATCCCTGTTGTAGAGGCTCCTCTCGATTCCGATATTCCGCCAGCCTCATTCTCCTGGGAAATACTCCTAAAAATCTTCGAACAATCAATATTTTCTGGTACGTAAGAGTATTGGGCTCATATGTATTTGAGAAGGTCACATATTGAGAATAAATTGAATATTTTTAATTGGAATGATTATTTATTTAATGTCATGTAGAAAGAGAGATGGAGGAATGTTTCTTGTTAAAAATTGATTGGTACTATCAAAGAAAAAACTAACTGATTTTATTTAGCCTTTGTCAGTAAAAGCAGAGTTTTAAATTCGTTTTAAAGGCAGGCATCGTAGTCATCTTTTCCCTAAGAGTTTGCTACCTTCTTTGTTCACTAGTTTAAGATCGAACCATATAAATTCTCCCTCTTAAACAAGGAAATACCTCTTTTATCCACTTTTGCTCGCTCCATATAATGACTCCAGTACGACGATTGTTTTACAAGAATTGGTGTTCAATTTAGCACTGCACCGTTTTCTGTTTACGGCATTTACTGAGTTCTGCTCAGCCCCATGCATACCATGTGAGTAGTTGATAAGTGATCCCTCCCTGATCACCGTACATATCTCCGCTCCCTCATGGAAGGCCGAACATATCTTTCCCTACCTCTCTCAGCGCCCCCAAATCTCTCCCTCTGCTGTGCCAGAGATCTGACGATAGGTCCCCAGCATTCCTCACTCCAACAAGTTGCGGAGCCGCTCGAGGCTCTGTACCGCTGACCATCCCAGCGCGTAGTTTAAACTTTGTCAAGTTTAGCACCGAGTTCTGGTCGGATAATATGAGAAGAACAAGTTTTGATAGTCGCCCAGCCCTACACGAACTCGGCCTCATCAAAATAACGCGATTTCGTAAAGTGGAGCACGGCCCTCTCAGTGAATTGGACCACCAAGGCTTTTTCAAAAGTGTACAAAGTAGAAGACTTTCTTTTGTGAAGAGTTGCTGTTACATTGATGCAAGATTCACTTGTTGGAACGCCTGTGTAGAATCTTATGCGAAACTACGGAAAATGAGGAACTTCACAACGTCAGTATTGTGTGTTATTTTCTCATCGCATAAGAGAGCCCCGAGTTAAAAAAGATAATCAAGCAGCGAACAAGGCAACAATTCTACACGGTAATTCAAATTTTAAAGGTTAAACTGCAGCAGGTACCAAAGAAATCCTCAAAAGTTAGAGAATGTATCTATACGAAAGGCAAAGGGAATTAGAGAGCTGCAGTATCAGAGTTGCGTTCACAGCTGGTATCGTTAACTGCAATTTCAGGTGTTGGTACAATTCTCGGTGGGTATTTTCATCAAAATGACCACCGATACAGGAATGATCAGATTATACAGGACCAGATTGATAAGACTTTCCGCTGTTATTACTTCTGCTGTCGCCTCAACTACTAGCACGTCAGATGCTAGGCGCTACAACCATTTCTGCTGACGAAGCTGCCATAGAATTTCTTATCGTCGAATCCGTCTCTCTTACTGTTCCAGTCCTTATTACCTTAATTATTGCTCGAGCTTTAGCTGACGTGCTAGTTCTTTCTGCGCTTTTGTTGTTGTTTCTATGTTGCCACTTCTGCCGTTTCAGCATCAGAGAATATCACCATTGCCCTGCTCTTGACGATGCAAGGAAAACTTGGTGCAAATTTGAACGTGCCCTCAGTAATCAGCGAAGTGGTAGGCGTTCAAGTGCCTGCAACCGTTAACTCATAACCTTTTATAACATCTGTAGATAATAATTTTCACAATATTGTCCTGTAGTTAAGTGCCCCCCCAATTTACCTCACCGTCTCGCAGCGACACGTACATCCAGCCGGGAAATCAAGTACTTTCCGAGTAATTCCTGCCTCAAAAGTAACGAGCATAGTCGTGAGCTACCG
>VOMN01060365.1:0-15979 GCA_014899125.1 Orchestia grillus
AGGGTTGGACCGCCATAGTTAGCGACAAACTAATCGCTACAGTTCCTAATAGGTGCGTACTGTCGTACGTTATCGTTTTGACTCTCAACATTCTTGAAGTATGCCGCCTCATCCTCATTTATAATGTTTTCCAAGAAACGTGACGGTTTATGGAGAAGCCTTTGAGAGACCTTTTCGCTCCGAGCAAAATCAATTTGAAGAATTGGATACACTACATGCATCTTGTGGGGATGCCATTTTATATCGTAGTCTACAATTCGGTTAAATGATGATTTTGACAACACCTGCCCATTCTTTCTGCATGACACCCATGGATTTTCTGTTAACATTGTTCCAACATTTTCAATATTAGTTTCCACTCGCACTTCCCTTCTCGGTCCAACACAACCTTTGTTAAGATTCAGCGTAGTTCCTTCCTCAGTTAATTTATGGTCGTACCTCCAAATTGAAGACTTAGTGGGCGACGGCCGCCCTGAGGAACGTATTTATAACGAATCTTTTATTACTTTAATACTTCCACTGCTAATGTACTTCGCGACCACAAATACTCGTACATTTGTTATTTGCAGCTTTTCCAGAAGAGATGTTGAAACGTTTTGCGAGTTGATTAAGATCGTAGGATTTATATGATTTGTATGATTAGCACGTCCTGTATGACAGATATTGGTATCACAGATACATGCTAAGGTTCAGTGAACAGATATTACTAATTTTTCTAAAAGTTAAACTAAAGTTAAATTCTGGAGCGTACATTTTTTTGTATGATGTATAAAAATATGAACCTGAAGAGAAATTACAAGTAAATATTTTGGAAATTATTTTATCAAAACGTACAGCACTTGATGAAAAGCGCTTAAACACGAGCAATGGACTAAACTTCGTAGAGTTACGGAGAGCCTCATCAACTCCTATTAACGAGAAATATAGTCGAAACAGAATAAAAAGGCAGCGAATTGTTTTTGAATTATATTATTTTCAGTTCGGGTTCGTTTTTTTTTGCGGGACTCTCTGTACAGTGCGTACTTTACGTATTCAATTGACAGGCGGCCCCAATTTTTACTTCTTTGAGAGTAGGAAAATAATTCCTACGAGCATTTTCTTCACAAAAATAGAGAGCACGAACTGCGCGCCTGCGAATGATAAGGTCGGGGCCTGATGAGTTATGCACGACTCTCCCACGCCGCATGAGCGGTTATGTGCTCATTATCTCTAAATAAATTTAAAAATATTTTATCTTGTCAAATTAGAAAAGTTATGAAAACCTTCACTAATATCACGACTGATGACGCAGGCGCGCTCTCCCGGCTTCCATATTAAATGCCATATTGAACAACACTCGAACCGTTCGGTAGAATTGTTTTGTATCGCATGAATTGCACTCGCTTGAGACTGAACAGATATTCTGTTCCCTTATTGGATTTTTCAGCGATTGACTTCAGTCCTACGTCTGGCGCGGCGCAATTCCGCCGCTCACGCCAGACTCAAATACGTTCCACCGACGCGCGCGTCGTGCGTCTGGCCGACAGCCTCTGCTATTTCTGGCTGGTCGTGTAGGTCCTGGAGACACCAAGGACCGCGAGATGCATTCTGCCAGTCCCAGGGAAGAAGTGTCGATAGTGCGTGTCAATTTTCAACAGGGCTGATATTTTTTAATAGTGTACTGAAGTATCCATACGGCAAAAAATTTCAGTATGCGACGAAAATTTTTCAATGTGACGGAAATTATTCAGTGCAGCAGAAATGATTCATTAAGCCGAATAATGCTCAACATGACAAATCTTTTAGGCCACAAAAATTGTTCATAAGCTTAACAATTCTTCAATGGCCCTAAAATTCTCCGTAGGCGACACATTTTTAAATAAGGCTGCACTTTTTCCGCAGAGCAGAAACTTTTTTAAGAGGGAAAATTTTTTCAGCGCAACAGACACTGTTCAAAAAGGCACAATAAGTTTTAATAGCGCAGGAAATTGTCAATAAGAACAATCACACGAGTCTGTCAGGTCAACGCAGCCAAGATTGCTAGAACTAAGACACTCGACTTTTCAACTCCAGTGTCTGATTCCACTTTTGTTCTGTGCATTTAATGCAAAGCTCACGAGGTGTTAGAGCACGGGAAGGTCACCTTACATCAATAACAAAAGTAATCGGAAACATGTAAGCAATCGACCGTGCAATCACTTCCATCGAGCTTTTATCTTTTTCCAAGTGCACAATTCCCTTGAGCCTCATTCGTTATATTTAGCGTCCCAAGAATATCTATGTTGTGAGGCGTAATCGATATACATGTACACGCACACGCACGTGCACTCAAGCGTACACGCACATAAATACTGGCATGATTTTGATGCGAGAGCTATGAAGCTGCAGGGGACAGATCACGTCTTTCTCTGTATTTTAATATCCCGAAAAAAAGTTGCCTAAAATTGCGCTAGAAAAACCTTCCTAAAAATACATATGAACAAACCACCTGAAAATACGGAAAAACTAGCCGCCTAAAATTGGGGGAAACAAGTTACTTGCAAAAGTTTGTGTAAAAAATACTCCCTTAAAATTTCGGTCCACAGGAGATTGGGAGTGTCAAAAGAGCCATTACTCATTCATCCATAGACAGGGATCGCCATTTCGCTTCAGAATGCTGATTTTCGTTTCGATTCGGCACAGGTTGATGTGACCAACCGCACGGCAGACGTCGACCTGACCAACTACATCCCCAACGGCGAGTGGGAGCTGCTGGAGGCTCGCATTATCAGGAACGTCATCTATTACTCGTGCTGTCCTGAACCCTTCCCTGATGTCACCATCACCATCACCATTAGGTAATGTTTCCCTATGCTATTGTTCTTACTGCATCAGGTAACGTCTCGGGTACTATTGGTCTTACAGCATCAGGTAACGTGTGCTCCGGTAAAACAAGTTTACTCGTTCAGTTACTTCTGCTGTGCTACTACTGATGTTACTCCACCAGGTAAATTTTGTTCATGTACATTTGATCTCCTTCCCCGGAGTAATGCAAGCTTACCTTCATGACCAGCACTACGAATTTGTTCTCAGTGCGTCGACAATATGATGCTGGTATTGACACAAGTGTCTGGTTGACACAAGTGACAATATTGACACAAGTAACAAAGTGATGCTAGTATTGACACAAGTGTCTGCCATGGTTTTATCGCCCACAGATTGATTCCGACGGTCATGTTGATTGACACCTCCATTACTTCTAATCTTCCTCCCTCTGCGCCTCCAATATCGCCGTGATCTTCCTTGAGGAGTTGTATCAGTTTAAGCATTATTTCAAAGCCCAAAAATGGAGAGAGAAAACCGTAGACCAAACACAACTCTGAAAGTGACTCGTAAATTGTGTCACGTTCGGCATGTCTCTGACTACAGAATGAGGCATTTCTAGAGAAAATCGGATGGCGTTTGTTCCTCGAAATTTAATGAACTAAATTAGTTAGTTTTTTATCCAGAGAAAAATCCAGCTGAAGGGGAAGCGAGGCAGTGAAGAGTCCAAGTAGAAACATGGAGCCATATTTGCTGAAGAAATTTTATTCTGCAAAATACCAGCTTGGCTAACATGTCGTTCATGCCTATAATGCGGCACCTTTAGTTAGCTCTGGCCTGGAATTACAACTAATTTGAGTAGACGCCTGCCATTTGGTCCATATCAGTTTTTTAGTTTTTAACTACACGCCTCCCATTTTCAATAACAAAATCGTAGTTTACCCTCAGAGATGCGAGACGTGCGTGTGTGTAGACCAGGCTCGGCCCCAGGTGCGACACTCGCCCTCAGCAACAGACCGGGACCGCTTCTCCTCCACTTGAAGTGAAGCCAAACTGTTTTTGTGCCCGTAATCTGGGACACATTCGGCCCCCTCAGCGGGCACTGGACGCTGGAGATGTTCTATGCATGTCGGCATGTCCGTAAACTCAGAGGATTATAATCCTCTGCGAAGTGAGAGCTATAATTATAGCTCACTTCGCACGACTCACATGTTAACGCACCAGATTTAGAACATGACTACATACGTACGAGTACGTAGATAAGTTTAGACATATTGGGGCGTCAGGGATCTAAGAAACTAAACGGGTATTTCGATTCAATTACAATATATGATTTGTCTTAAACTCTGCAATAGTATCAAATAAGAGGAAAAAGAATGTGATGAAGTTTCGAATCCCATATGTGCTTAAAATTTGTTCAGGTGATAATTTTTGAAGTAAACATTCATGGAGGCAACATGGCATCTTCTTGAGAGGAAAATTAGATATCACAATGCAAGAGCCAGTAGAAATATTTGAAATTGTCACGACCCCAGTTTTTTTCAAATTTTACTTGTTTTGTGAAGAGTGCTAACATAGGGGAGAATGACTGCGTGTACACTCACTCTCTGGCTCTAAATGGATGAATTGATGCGACCCGTGTCTCTTACTACGCTGACGCCCACTCGCTGGCGGCAAATGTAGGAAAAATGCTTTGCTGACGCCCACTCGCTGGCGGCAAATGTAGGAAAAATGCTTTGCTGACGCCCACTCGCTTGCGGCAAATGTAAGAAGAAATGCTTTGCTGACGCCCACTCGCTGGCGGCAAATGTAAGAAAAAATGCTTTGCTGACGCCCACTTTATGGCGGCAAATGTAGGGAGATAGGCTTTGCTGACACCCACTCGCTGGCGGCAAATGTAGGGAGAAAGGCTTTGCTGACGCCCATTTGACATTTGGAAGATACGAGTCCTTGAATATTTATGAGTATAATGAAATAGAAATAGGCGATATGAAAACACTATTCGTCCAAATAAAATAAAATTTAGTAGAAAATATTTGAACACACGATGATGAATGGGAAATTTTTTCTTGCAACTCAGGAGATTATTCGTTAAAATATATAATTTTTTATTCGAATGAAGCAGCGCCTGTGGAGTGTTGAGCGGTGTTTGCTCATTTTAATTTTATTTAATTGCTCCCTTTTATCGTACCGATTCATTATCACACTTCATTTATTAAATCAAACCAAACTCCGAATTTAAATCATATGTGATTTTATGGTGGGGCTCTAATGGAAAACTTCCTTAATCTAGTAGAGTTCAAATATTTTTCCTCATGATAAACATTTCCGCGGATCTCGCACAATTGAGAGAGCTTCCTCATATCTGAGGAACTTTAGTTTCAAAGTTGCTCCCTGAGTTATGGAGATTTTCTGTCCACGGTTTACCTTCTGACTTGAGGATAAATTTAAAAATTAATTCTTATTCGCACTGTGAGGGGATACGAAACTTTTCCCTCGCTAGTGGCCGAGCCACGCTCACAGCTCCACCTCCAGCCGAACGCTTGTCATGTAAGCTGAAAATTAACCTGGAATTGAAAACGAGCTTTGAAGGAAAACTGTGTTTCTCTGTTGGAATCCCATGCCTCCGACAGCAGTGGTTAAGCCGCTAACATAATAACAAGGATTATAAAATTCTAAAATGAAAATAACCTTCACCATGCGATGTATGTCTCCCAATGCCGTAGACTAAAATGCCAAATGAAACCCAAAAATTCTAAAGCCTTCAAATCCACGAAAGACATCGAGTAGTTACGAAAAAGGTTTGAAATTAGTTTTATTTTTGCGGCTCTATGTCGGAAATGTGCCGTACTTGTCGGCCCGGGGCTTGCGCCAGCGAGAATTGGGGCGCCATTTTGGTTCTCGGGGAAATGGACGTTGAATAAATAGCGTGAAAAGTACGTGTAGAAGCAGAACTTAGCTGAGCATCCTCACGAGCGCAAAGTTTGCTGGGAAAATGGACCCTGCGTGAGAAATATTCCGAAGGATCGCGTAAAAACGGAAACTTTGAAAACTTTTTTTTACTCGAGAGTTCTTCTGACAGCCCGTATTTTTTTATATGTAAAGATGAAGGTTCCTAAGAAATTAATTTAAAATGAGGATGCCTAAGTTTTGTAAGCATTTTCGTCTCAACTCTAATGATAAATGAACGATTTAATCAAAATAAATTCTAGAATATGAAAGCGCGTGCGCTTCAGTGCAGCTCCCTACATCAGCTGACGAAACTGCGATGTTCTATTTCTGCACAAGACGCTGCGGTGTTCTATTTCTGCACAGGAAGCTGCGATGTTCTATTTCCGCACAGGAAGCTGCAATGTTCCATTTCTACTCAAGAAGCTGCGATGCTCTATTTCTACTCAGGAAGCTGTGGTGTTCTATTTCTACTCAGGAAGCTGCGATGTTCTATTTCTGCACAGGGTGGTGCAACTTTTAATTTCTGCAGAGGGTGGTGCAACTTTTAATTTCTGCAGAGGGTGGTGCAACTTTCTATTTCTGCAGAGGGTGGTGCAACTTTCTATTTCTGCAGAGGGTGGTGCAACTCTCTATTTCTGCAGAGGGTGGTGCAACTTTCTGTGTCTCCACAAGAGCTTGTAATGTTCTATGTCTTCACAGGAAATTCCGGTGCTCTATTCATGCCCAGATAAATACAATGTTTTATTTCTGGATCGAGATTTCTCTAAGTTAATACTTTATTTCTTCACCGAGATTTTTCTGAGCTGATGCTCTATTTCTTGATCAGGGTTTTTTTTAGCGAATGTTCTATTTTCTCTCCGGAAATGATAGCATATCCGATTGGCTGTTGCAGCCCCTAAATCTGTTGTGGGTATTCCGGCGCTACTTTCCTTGTTCTCTTGAATTCTTGGATTTTTGCTCGTTAAATTTGGTAGCCGTGGATCTTTCCCGACCAGCTTTGCGGACGCAAAAAGTTATGCAAATCATAAAAGGAGAATAATAAATTGTCTGCCGCACCCCTCCCGCCGCCGGCACCTCTCAACATACCGCAGTAATTGGACGTCGGCCATTTTGTCCGTGTGTTTGTGTCATGTGTTGTGTGTCTTGTGGTCGTGTTGTGTTATGTGTTGAGGTTGTGTGTCATGGACCTGTGATGTGGTTTTATGTTGTGATCTTGTGTTGTTGTCATGTGTTGTGGCCATGTGTTGTGGCCATGTGTTGTGGTCATGTGTTGTGGTCATGTGTTGTGGTCATGTGTTGTGGCCATGTGTTGTGGCAATGTGTTGTGGCAATGTGTTGTGGCAATGTGTTGTGGCAATGTGTTGTGGTCATGTGTTATGTGTTGTATTCTTGCATTGTGTTGTGGTCGTGAGTTCCCAGTTGTGCTCTTTCTATCCTCATAATGTTCCATCCTCACCAGCACAAGTGACGTCACTAAGGTTTTGACTCAGATCCTCTGTTTCCCTCGTCTGCTAATTCTTAGATTTCTCTCTTGCAGAACTTAGGGTAATTTCCCTCTTTTAGAGCTTAGGGTGATTTCCCTCTTTCAGAGCTTAGGGTAATTACCCTCTTTCAGAGCTTAGGGCAATTACCCTCTTTCAGAGCTTAGGGTAATTACCTCTTTCAGAGCTTAGTGTAATTACCCTCTTTCAGAGCTTAGGGCAATAACCCTCTTTCAGAGCTTAGTGTAATTACCCTCTTTCAGAGATTAGGGTAATTACCCTCTTTCAGAGCTTAGGGTAATTACCTTCATTCAGAGCGTAGGGTAATAACCCTCTTTCAGAGCTTAGGGTAATTACCCTCTTTTAGAACTTAGGGTAACATCACACTGTCGAGGCAGCAACAGCGTCCTGAAATGGTGACAAGACTCCGAGTCCGCGCAGGACATCACAAGGGCTCCAAAATCAGGAGTACAGCGCTGGTGAGAAACTCTCCAAACTTTGAAAAAGTTCTTCTCAACAAAGTGTCTGGATACAACTAAGAAATTTTTCAAAGTTGGACATTAAATTGGATTACAATGAAAATTAAAACCGAATTCGGCATAATTCACTCAGCCGTATTTTCAGAAGAACTTGAAAATTAAGCACATTTAATTAAATTAGTGTGCCCCAAACGTCTCACTCCAGAGCAGCGTTGTAAATATGATCCAAAGAGAAAGAAGAGAAAGGACTCATTTATTATGAAGTATAGAGAACCGGGAATCCATGCACAAGGTGTGTTCCCACACAGAAAACCTTGCGCATAAAAACAGCAAGTTAATAAAGAGGGAGCAGGAAATGGAGGGAAAAGAGGGCGATGGAGGTGTAGAAATTAGAAGAAGTAAAGTGAACACAAAAGGTATAAGTCCTGAAGGCCTGCCTGTAGCTGGGACACCCTAACAGCGCCCCCATGAGGCCGCCAGTCCCCATAGCATACGACAGACAAACCAAACTAACCTAACCCTGATGCCCGTCCTGTCTCCCCTGAGGAGGCGCAGCGCTGTAACACTTTCGAAATTCACACATAAAAAATCCCAGAATTATCTGTGTCTCCTCTAATATCCATGAAGATATGACGTGGAAAATACACGCATTTTCCGAGGCCATGAAGAACTTCCGCGGGAGTTTGGTTTTGTCTCAAGTTCTCGTTATCGCCGACCGCCGAGGTCTGCTAGACCGAGTTCAGGACCCTTGTCAGCGGTGTGGTGCATTGAAAATAGTTCTTTTAAGCCAAAATATTCAACATAGAGCAGCAAAGGGGCCCACCCTTCAGTTTTATAAACTTGTTTATGAAAAAGGTGTCTGTATACAATTCAGAAAAACAAGACCAGCAAGCGGAAAGCATTTTTGTTCCTAACTTTCAATTTCCACAAAAAACATCTTCGGGTAAAAGACTCTTGAAATTCAAATTTCAAAATGAACATAAGTATGAGAATTTGTATGCTGGATGTATACAATGTATATAATTCTATACCTACAGTATACAGTGCATCCTGATTTTCATGTACAAACGAAGCTCATTTAAACAGATTTTGCTCAAACAAAAAATCTATTCACGCCAAGTTCGGGTAACAGCATAGATGCGGATGAGTTAAAAAAACACTCCCCTCATCTGTACATCCCCGGCTGATCATAATCGATGAGTAATTATTGGAATTCTGCAAGAATGAATTGAAAGGTCATTTCTTTCCTTGCCATCTGGAATAAGATCCAATCGGAGTAAGTACGCATTTCCTTGCCGCCAAAATGCTTCCATCTGTAAATTTTTTGCACTTCCCTTTCTGGAAGATTGTTCATTCCGCGTCTTAAATTCCATTTTTTTTCTCCATCACACATCTTGGGAACAATTTGGAAAATTTTATAGCGTTTCAAACTTCTTATTTAATGAATTATATGGATTGAAATACGTCGCGGTATCATTCCCCTTCGTGACGTGTGAGTAGTTACAAGCCGAGTCGTGATCCGGCCATGTAGTTTGCATCAGGAAACATTAAACGCAAATGGAGCTTTCATTTTAAGGTTCAGGTGCTGCCTAGATTTATATAGCACTTGACAGGACAAATGCTGTACGATATGCGGGGTGCTGTACTTCTGTATTTTATATAAATCATCTATATAGAGAAAGGCTAATTTATAACTAAGCGGAACAAGTTCGGGACAAACTCTCATCCCTTCTCTGCATGAATTATTGCCCCACTTCTTTCCTTGACCAGCCGCCACAACCAAGCCGTGAGAGCTAGAAATATGACCAAATGTATGGACTCACTCGTTGTGAGTAAGAGTATCACTCAACAGTCATCGTAGAACAAATCTTTTCAGTATTATTCAATTAAAATAAAATTCGCCCAATACCAAATCTGACACGCCATGCAGTTAAAAGTTAGGAAAAAATTCACATCTCTCAAATAACTCAAATGACGTCGTCGTGCGCTGGGCTTATGGATGGTGAAACAAATGCAAAAATTGTAACCGATCTCGAGTGTTGCCATCATCAAGGCAGCGAGGCAGCTTCTGAGGAAGACGCTTCACTATAATTTGTCCCTCGTTCCTCCGTGTTTATGTTCAAAAGAAGCTCCTCGGATAATTAAAAGAATTCCCGAGTCTTATTGGTCGCCGTTAACAACATGAGGGCCAATCAGCGACGCGGTTTTTGTGGTCAAGATCTTAAATCGGGCGCGGGGTCCTGGAAAATCGCAGTCCAGCTGAGACATTTCTCTAAATTCACTCGAGGCTTATATTTTATCCTGGCCTTTAATTGGTCACAATCCTTGTCAGAATTGCAAATAAATAGCGCTGGAGCTCTGGAAAAATGGGCTTCCGGCGGTCGGTTGGCTCCCGAGAATGAGGCCAAGGCTGAGCCCTTCTGGAAACTTCTCAGTGAAGGAAAAATTTACTCTTGCTTCACGCGCTCGCGTGTTGTGTTTAATTCCCGGACGTTGCGTGCCTGCAGTGCAGCGTTCCTCCCTGAAATAACTGCCCCAGTGGCGACCTACATGTGCGTCGGCTTGAATTTCTTGGACATTCCAAAGTGGGTCAAATCTGGAATTTTCTTGCACTACTGTCAATCCAGTTCTAGAACATTTCGTCAGACTCGTTACGTGCCTCAGCTGCTAGAGCACCAACATGTTCAGTCGTCACACCAAGATGTACTCGAATAACACGCACAGAAAGCCTCTACAGCGATGATTCTATCGGATGATAGACCTACGCGTTAGTTTTGGTGAGGCCGTGTGAATTAGCTCACCTGATCTACCCCTTGATCTACCTTTCTGATCTACTCCTCTGATCTACTCCTCTGATCTACTCCTCTGATCTACTCTTCTGATCTACTCTTCTGATCTACTCTTNTGATCTACCTCCTGATCTACCTCCTGATCTACCTCCTGATCTACCGCCTGATCTATCGCCTGATCTATCGCCTGATCTACCTCCTGATCTACCTCCTGATCTACCTTCTGATCTACTCACTGATCCACGTTCTGATCTAGCTCCTGATCTATCTACTGATCTAAGCTACTCATTTCCCCCTGATATACCCCTTGATTTATTTCCTGATTTAACCCCTTTTTTTACCCCCTGATTAACCCCTTTTTTTACCCCCTGATTAACCCCCTGATTAACCCCCTTATTTACCTCCTGATTTGCCTGAAGGACATCAGTTGATTACGGAGCTATATAGATGGGCCAGCAAAGCATACTAGCGTACGCATGGCCCTTTATTTTGTGATTACATTGAAATAATTATAGTCTTTAAATTTTTTCTCTGTAGATTGAATATTTTAAGCGCATTTAAGCGCAATTGCAAATGTTGTTGCGAACGTAAAATGAATTACGTACGTTGAGAAAGCATGAATATTACATATCATGCTGTACATGTGAAGTAGTTTTTCTTCTGACGCTCGGTAATATTAATCTACTCCCATGATCGAATTTTGAAATTTGTTATTTCTATTTTCTCGAATGATTTACTCGCATCTTCCTCATGACTATAAAATTTCTTGGCCCAAGTTCTCTCCTGGCATTTTTCATCTCTTAATATTTTTCTGTGGGGAAGCAAAGTTCGCTTAATTTGGACAGGCCGGGCGACACCAAGTGCAACATTCCCGCCCGTTCTGACAATTTTCGTTCCGTGTGACTCGAATTACAGAAATTCCTGACCAGAACTTCAGGCCCCTTGGAATGCCTAGCGAACTCACAGCTATTCTTCAGGTGCAGCGTGAATCTGATGTTTTGCAGCGGGGTATGATTCGGTTCTATTTGTTCTACCGGGCATGTAAATTCTAAGATACTTCACTTTTCCGTACATATGAACGCTCGTGTTGGAATACATAGGTTGCTGTCGACACACCTCGATCTTCCTTTGCCACCCACTTTTTTTCAATTTGCATCTTTATTCCTCCAGATTTTTATTTCATCAGCATCTGTTAAGAATTTTCGGCTTTTAAACGAGCAAAAATCCTACATCTGACAAAATAGTTGTAGTAACCACCAATGCCTCCTTACTACAGTTTGGTCAAGCGTCGCTGCATGAGGCGTGAAGAATATATAACTAGCGGCCACGGACAGGTCACCGACCTGTTGTGCGGGGGGTCAGTGGGCTGCAGATATGAAGCAAGCCTTGCATGGGGAAGTGGGGCGGGTTGGGGTGGAGTAGACTCACAAACACAGGCAATAAAGGCTGGTCAGACACCGCTGTGTCCTGCCACCCACAAATTTTAACTTATGAGACACACCACGGAGAGAAGATGGTGGTGTCTACACTAAATTTACGTGAGACGCATCAGGAAAGTACATGGCAAGTGTCTACACTCCATCCAGCCCAGCCGTCTTTTTCTAGCCTTGACATGAATTCATTAATGAAATGTGTCATCATCCGGGCATTACATCCCTTTTTCCAACGATTTAATTATCCCAAACAAGGACCGAGCGTCACCATCGAGAATGAACGTTTGCGCCGCCCAGCGGCGTCCAAAATTTTCGGTGAAGAGCTCCATAGACGCGATTTTTCTGTGCGATCCGGATTGCGCCGAGTCTTTTTCTTAAAATCTGGACTGCAGGCTCAAATTTTCTGGCCTGAACTTGCGCTGGAGTGTAATGAAGCGTTGACGTGAAAACAGATTAAGCCTCGAAAATTTTAACATGTTGGAGGAGGATAAATTTGTTTGTTTTCGACTGCGGAACGTAGTGACCAGTACATTTAATATATCATAGGGTATTGTACTAACGTAACCCTATAATAATTACGACAAATGGTTTACAGTAGAAGTAATGTTCTGATGAGGGAGGATGTGTAGGGTAGAGACGCATCGTACATTGAAATAAGTCCACGGAAATGGTCCGTATAAATCTCATATTCAATGACCACGAATTTTGACAACTTTGCATCAGCGAAGTCTGTGACACATTCGAGCGTAATTCGAAATCGCACGACAGGAAAATTTCTTCAGCGTAATATATATTGAACTCGATATAGTATTGTTTGCATTCTAAGAATGTTCAAGTACCTAGTGTAATTCCAATATTACATTTATATTCTCTCACTTATACTAATCCAAGTTGATATAGCAATGCTGCAGGATGCACACAAGCTTCTGATGAAGTTGACACACAAAACAAGGCCGACAACACATCATTTTTTTTTTTAAGGCAACGTGAACATTGATACAATCTGCCATCAATTCATGACACACGAGTTTCATTTTGGAGAAGTTGTGCTGCCCTGAGTTTTTTCTCCTGGCTGTTGACCCTCCTCACAAAGTTCTGTCTACTTCTGCTCGTCCTCACAGAGCCCCTGTTCTCTCGTGCTCAAATGCACGTTAGTAAGTACATGTACTCAATTAATCATGGTGTAAGGGTTATTGCTTTGAAACCACCGTATCCTGAAACTGTGTTCCTCTCCCACAGCAACTGTAATGTATTTCAAGTGTAATTAATTCTGAGCATTTTAATTGCACTATGTCATTAATTCGTAAATCAAACACTCTAAAGCCATTTCTGAGACTATTTCCACTTAATTTATCCCTGCGACACCGACAGTAATTAAGCAAGCAAGTCTGGAGTAGAAATTGCAACGTCGAGCTCCGAAAATTAGACTCCATGAACAGTTTCCCTGCAGCGCAGCTTCTGCAGCTCGTCCCCTTCTTCACTGGGCGTCCTCCCCATCCCCATCCCCACCACAGATCGTATTTTTCACCCCCTAATTCCCCACTTTCCCCCCCACTTCCTCCCAGAAGAGGCGAGTAGCTTTCAGGACATCGACGCAGGGTGCAGCGGCCGCGTAAGTTCTGTCAAAGACCAAGTTTACGGACATTAATTTGGCGGAGCTCGCTGGGCAGCTCATTAATGAGTTGGTGTTGAGCTCGTGGTGCTGACGGCTGCTCAGAGCACGGCTGGTGATGGCGGCGGCGCTGTCGAGGCTTGGCAACTGAGGCGGCCTTTGAGGGCTTGTACATTTTTAGAATTATGCTGGAGTTGTGTGATGCGCGGTAGCACCCGTGTGACTGGCTTTCATATTGTGTACATGAATGTTACTGTAATTATGTTTACACACTTTTACACGCGTGTAATTTTGCCCGCGTACTTGCAAAGTCTGTTTTTGTTTAGGTTTTTACCTATTGTAACACAGGAATTTACGTGCGTGTACTCCCTTTTCCGCGTGTTCTGTGTTTTTACTTCAAGCGCGAACAATTTTTCTTGTTGATGCTATTTGAGGAATATCTCTTTTATTCAATTTCACAAATCCTCTTATGATTTATTACTGGTAATATGCCTCAGACAAAAGAATCTGACACCAGCGTCGATTTTTTCGAAAAAAAATTAATTATGAATTTATCCCCTAATTGATTAATAATCTGATTCTTACCTCACCTATAAAGTAAGAAAAACACCGCATGCACCACCTTAGCTCAATGTATTGCTACGTCAATGTTTTCGTAATGTTTTGCAGGCGGAAGACACTGTACTACATGTACAACGTGGTGCTGCCCTGCATGATGATGTCAGTGCTCACTCTCCTCGTGTTCTGCCTGCCCCCGGACTCGGGGGAGAAAATTGCTCTGGGGGTCACCGTACTGCTCGCCTTCAGCGTCTTCATGCTGGCCATTGCTGAGAAGATGCCGGAGACTTCCGAGTCCATCCCTCTGATTGGTGAGTGCATGTCTCCATCCCTCTGATAATTATTCGTTGATATTATGTAATTTAAGTGAATTCACGTTAAGTACCGCAATACTATGTACTCTCATTTTATGTACCACAAGTAAATACACCGATAATTTCACGCCTGTGCGACAGTGTGCAGGTGGCTCTGAAGTTCTGTGTACTGTGTTACTTACTGAAGACCTCCAGACTAATAAGAGTATCCTAGAAGATATTGGAAGTTCTCACTTCTCATAGCGCGCCTCATGGACTTTTACTAGCAGACTTTCTCGCAAGTGGACATCGAGTGAGACCGTTATTCATCTGTAGTCATGGGCTCAACGGTCAAAGGAACTTGGAACTCGCAGGAGAGAACCAGATGTACTGCTGTCTTCTCATACATAGTCTTATTGCATAAAAACATAGTCGCTCTTTGGCCGGCCGTCTAAGAAATAAGAAAGTCAGCACCGCGATGTCTTCTCGATTCCGTCTACTTGAAACTCGGAGTCGGGAAACGGCTGGAGACGTCTGAAGCTCTATCAATACTTTAAAAATAATTTTGGAACCAAACTGAACGATTTTCATGCGGGCACTTCTAAAAATATTACTGGAGCAAATAAAAATATGCCTTTATACGCTGCATAATCATGCACGACTTGCGAATTTTTAGCTCACAAATGTTCTACTTTTCAATTCAAGGCATGTGAGATATGTATTTCTGTCGCCCATGCATTGTACGAAGATGCGGTTACCAGTCACTTATAGATTCAGCATTCGCTTGTTTGTTCATCTTTAATTTGGATCCTGAGCCTCACACCGACAAAATGCGGTCCGGACATGCCTCGTCTGGCTGCGCTCTCGCTAAAAAATCCGTGCAGGCGCTGGTTTTTGAGCCTGACATCTACTTCCTGTAGACAGGATACACGCTGCCAATTCGAAGTACATATATTTGTTTGGGAATGTTCGTATTTTGCAATGAACGTTCCCTCTTCTGCTTGAAATCTTTCGACATTCAAATTGGTATTTTCTACTGCGATAGACACAGTGTGGCATGAACGGTATGTCATACTTTGCATGCAGACATACATGCAGACATACAAGGACGTTTACACCGAAATCGGCTGTGACTCGCAAGAAAAGATCTCACATTTTCGACGACTTTCCTTAGCTCGCAAATGAATCTTAGATGGCATTTATTCACACGATTAAAAATTGTCGTCCAACTCTCATCAAAATAAGCTTTGAAATATTAGACTTTTATGACTCTCTCAATGAAAAACGTTTCCGACCCTTTGTTTTACTCATTATTTCTCGAAGAGAAGAGGCAGACCCACGGCAGCCTAACTATGACAGCAAGCCCTAGAATTTCATGGACAAGCGTCAGTCACACGACACTCGACCCACTCTCGTGAGGGGCGAACGGTAGGGAAATACAGCAGCTCGCCACCAGCGTCAGCCTGCACTGTCGTCTAGCCTGAGGCGGGCTGGCTGCAGCGGACCTTTAATTAGACAGGAATGGTTACCTGAATCCTCTCCACCTGCTCTCGACCCGCTCTTGGCCCGCTCTTGGCCCGCTCTTGGCCCGCTCTTGGCCC